>LPNX010901299.1:1208797-1232447 GCA_001517045.1 Pseudotsuga menziesii | reverse complement strand
AATGTAGGGTCTACGATTTTGGTGAATGATGTTGGTGGGGCATTTAGCTAAGACTGCTTGCAGATTTGATAGGGTGGGGTTTCTCCAAAGGCTGCACATTATCAATGTAGGGTCTACGATTCTGCTGAATGATGTTGGTGGGGCGTTTAGCTAAGCTTGTTACCAGGTTCTTTGTATTTCCTCTTTTAAATTTTTTTGCTATTTCACATTAAGTTTTCAGCGTATATGGGCCATTTTCTTCCAAAACTAGGATTTTGGTTCACCTAGAAAGTTTTCAGAGTTTTTCAGGTTGCCTTCTAACAATATTTTCTTATATTCTCCAATATTCTGATAAGTTTCTTTCAATACCCATGGAAATATATTCTCCAAAACAGTATATGCTACATTGCTAGATCAGTTACAGCAAAAACAACAAATTGCTAGACTTGGAGATATAGGTGCTCCTGTGGATGATCCTGCGGGATTTCGCATGATGTAGCGGCAGTTGACAGCTACAAATAGTTCCTCTGTTGGCCTGGGTGGAGGTAGTAGTGGCAACATCTCGGTGCATTCAACAAATAATGCTTTGGTGTTGCAATTGATGCAACAACAGCAACAGAAGCATGGAAGGGGTTTGACCACCTTAACCACTGAAATAACTATTAGTCAAAGATCGGGGGCAAGTGATATTAACATGGTAATGTCTTCTCAACTACCTAATATGAATGGAAATAGTGGAAACTGAGGTAATGGTGCTGCAGTGTCAGTTTTACCAACAAATGCACGTTCAATGGGTGGCCCTCTAAGTAGTACAGGTTCTGGTGTGCAGAATGTAAGGGAAAGCCTTTTGATTGTATGTCAATGGAAATTTCTGTTCCTCTAGTTAATTCTCTTGTAGGGCCTAGCTGTCATAATCTTATCCCAAGAAATGATCTCTCTATATCCTCTATTAGTGCAATGAACAATAGCACTGGGAACATAAGCGGAGTTGTGCCATCTGACAATAGAAGACCTAATCTTCCAATTCTTGGTAATATGAATACTGGTCTTAGATAGGGTATGAATCAGATTATAAACAAAGAATGGCAAAATCATAATCAATATTTTGGAACCATTTCAAATCCTCTATTAAATACTCAGTTGAGCTGGGCATCTCTTCTTAATCAGAAAATGGTGGGAACATATACTGCTCAATCTCAGGGGTAGAACACTGGATTTTGTGATAAAAAGATGAATTTGGATTTCAAACCACCAGTGAACTCAGTTGTTCCAGGGTTTGGTGGACGGTGTGAAAGTGAGCAATCCACTGCAGACAGTCAAATGAAGTTGAGGGAAGATTATCCAATAGATCATGTAAATATGGAGAATGGATTTCTCTCTGAAAATTGCAATTCTAGAGATGAACTTATGAACATTATCTTTAGACAAGTACGTGTGTTTTTACGAAGCCCTCCTGAGATACAATATAACAATCTAAGCTAGTTATCTATTTTACTTAACAACTTGCTTACTTTTCCTGACAGAAACTTTGGTAATTTGGAAACATGTAACAATAAAACGAGTAGTGGTACATAAAATTCCTCAAGTGAGAATGAAATATGGCATATTTATGTGTATACGAGTTCACATTTATTGTACCGTGGTTGTTTATTTGTATTTGTCATTTTTGTTTAGAGATGGAGGTTGTACTTTTGTATTCACTTATTGTTTACTCTATTTTTATTCTTGGAAAAAGTTTATAACCTTTTATTAAATATAAAAATTGTATGTTCCGTAGATGCATTTTCAGCATTTTCACAATGCTAAATGTACAATTCCTTGGCTACGATAAGAATCCCTTCCTATTTACCTTTACATTGTTTTTGAAAAAACATTCTTTCATCTTTTCAGGAAAAAATAGGCTTTTGTCATCTATCTAGTGTATACCGGCTTAATGACAAAAAAATTGCCAGCCAATAGCATAACCTTTGTATGAAATCTCAGTACTAATCCATCCTATAGGGGCTCCATTTAATGTCACAAAAGGCTAAAATCCATTCAGTATAAAAGACTATTCTAGCAAAACTATGTGTGGAATGACAGTATACAACTCTGAATTGTCTTCAGGCCTAAAAGGAATTTGAAAAGATCATTACTGAACTACCATTGGCAAGCCAGGCAGCCTGTACCTTCTTTAAAGAAACTTCTCAGGCAGGCTTGGTAAGCCTGTATTATCCTTAAATCGTTAAAGGCTTCTATAAGGTGTTTCCAGCAAAACTATGTATGGAAGGTTTCAAAATGGCATTTCCAGCAAAACTGTGTGTGGAAGCCTGTCACAGACTTAAAGACATTTCCAGCAAACCTGTGAATGAAACTCAGATTGCATCCTACAACGACTTTATTATCAAGGAAGGGTGAATGTGTCATCTAAATCAAGGCTTGCATTCTTTGCTTTGAAGAGCTTCCCTCCCAAAATTTAGATTAAAAAAACTGCCTATAAAGCTTGATGAAGAAACCATACTATCTGCAATACTATCTTCCATTTCATAATCCATTTTGATTTTGCCTAGATTTGCGTCCACCATGTTGTTCACCATGTTGTTGAGGAATTGCAAACTCTTTTAGATTTTTCAGACATTAATAAGTTATTGCTTAAGCCTAGAGAGACTTAGCTATGGTTTTAATAGTGTCCCATAGGGATGTGTCCCCCAGTGTTGGGGGTGTGTTCCCCTTGTTTCGCATGCCCCAAGGGCTTGAGGACTCATTGGGAAATGTTTCCCCATGTCTTAAGTACAGCCTACCTGTAGGGCGTGTGACAATCATTGTTAGAAGAAGATCAAATAGAAACAGATCACACTAGAAAACCTCCAATGTCAAAAGACAATTTAATCAGGAAAAACTTTATAGCTAAGAACACTATTAGCTTTATTTATAGGTCACGAAACAAGATACCTCTTCTCAGATGACTCCTTGAAATGTGAAAGCTTTTTTATTACATCATCCATTGTTAACTGTCCAATATATGTTTGTTGAAAATAAGAGTTTTCCTCTTCCTTAATATCAGCTGCAAAGACCTCAGATGATGACTGTTCTGAATCCCCAACACTCAATAAGCATGGATTAACATGGACAGTTGCAGAATGCAATCGTTTCATTTCCTCAGCAAGATCTCAAGATGCTAACTAGCCCACCTTAGCTTGAAGAACCTGAATAACCCAATACTTAGAGTGAAACAAGATACCATAATTCATGCTGAAACATGTCCATAAATCACAAAAAAATAACTCACTTTGAAGACTATTGCAGTTGTCTCCAAAGAAAGATTGACAATAGGTCCAGAATGTTGGACACTATCTATGACAGATACAGATCTTACATCTATCTGCTATATTGAGTTTAACTGCAAGCACTTACCTTTAACTCTTGGCATGCATCTAAAATCTTTGATATGCAGCCAGGATCCTTAGCATGGAGATTCATCATACCCCAAAGAACTATATCAGGATCAACAAGCCATAGCTGATTGAGGAGAATGGTACAATTAGGATTGGTACCAACAAGATATGATGGGAAAAGGGCAGTGAATATTTCATGCTGCAGCTGATTGAATGCAGTCTGGAGAACAGTGTTACATTCCTTTTAGTCACCATAAATAAATAATGTGCTCAACAAACATAAAACAACTTCAAGAGGAAAAAAAATCATTAAGACCTTGCATTTTACCTTAACTTGGGCAACGACAATTAACAATATCTCTGGACAGTGCTTAATAGGAAACTCAAGCAATGCATGCACAGCACTCCCATGCCCAATCTCTGCCATATGGCACAATACCTCTACCAGATCAACAGACATCCATGCCTGGTTAGTAGAACCACATGGAAGTAAACTCCCATGTTGACCTTCAAGGGGTGCCTGCAAAATGAGGAATCTTTTGGTTAGATAAAGAAATGTAGAGATATAATAATAATAAAGAGCGCCAAACTAATTGCCCAATGGTTAGCTCTATTGGTAGATGCTCTTGTGCAAAGTTCACAGAGGCCTCAGGATGAAACCCCATGAATCCCTTGGGTTACCATCAGGTATTTTGGTTGCTTGTTACTAGCATCCTTGATCCAGAAAACCGACGGGATAGGAGATAAACGGAAGTTGAATGTTTTTATGCAAATCCCAGAGTTTCCCATAAATACTCTATTATATATCTATCTAATAAAATAAATGCCAAACAAAAAAATATATTACTGTTGGCTTCTCAGAATACCCATGTCATGAAATAAACTGAAAACTACAAACAAATAAATTGGTCATGCTTGTTGCACTTGAAGCACTTGATATGGCTCAAGAGTCAAATCCTTCTTCTTTTGGTTAGAAGACCATGAGTCTTCTTTCTTCTTTTAACCCTTCTTGGATCTTCCTTTCTTTCCTACTTTCTTCACCTTCCCAATTAGAGCTAGTTCTGGTACATCCTCATAGCTGGTTTAAAAAATGTCTCTAAGGTCTAAAATAATCCACTGCAGACAGTCAAATGAATGGTGGACAGTGTGAAAGTCAATTTATATTTACCTAGAAATGGATTATTTTAGACAATCATCTATACAAGCATTAACTAGAAATGGATTTCCATCTTCAACCAATCTATATTTATGCTGTAATTTGAGGTTATATGGCCATGTGATCCCACAAATAAGTGATGTCAAAGGTTGTGTTGCAGAAATCTAATGGGACTACATCACAATCCATTTCATCAATGAAATGAACTTATATGCCAAATTTGATCTCACATTGTCTAGCAGAGCCATTGTTACATGGTGAGCCCATTGAGGGGAATATAAATAGAAGTAATTCTCTTAAAGGAGGCAAAAGTCCATTATAAATAGAATCACTATAGAGATCTCATTGAGCATTTATAAATAGAAGTACCTTATTCTTTGTAAACAGGGTGAAAGCCAACTAGACTACATTTTTCTACTATTTAGTAGAAGTTTACATTAGAGAAATTATTTCTTCTTGATGCATTTGTTTGTATCCATACATTACATGATTATTGATGTTTCGTGATTCATTTACAATTTTATTCTGAATGTTCCACTAGTTTGTTATAGTGAGTTTAAGTGTTCTGCATCAATGCAATTTTTGCATTTAATGTATAATTGTTCTATGTTACCTGTAGTCATGCATCTTGCTAGCTACCAATTCCATTATTTTAGTACATTTAACACATCTAGATTGTGCATTGTGCAAATTTCATAGCCATTAACAATAGGAGTATTTTGGCACTTCTGTAGTAACGGACCATTCATAGAGAAAGTGTAGAGGAGTTGCAATGCCCAGCACTTTGTATTCTATCACAAGTGTCTAGCTCTTCACCACCAAAGAAAAATTAAGTTCTTTTGGGAAGTGGATTTATCCTCTTGATAAAGCATAATAGGTTGGGTTCAAATAAAGATGAAAATCTTCTAAACTTATATCCCAATCTTGTCTTTTCTCATAAAAGAAATAAGATTATCAATCAATGAATTTGGATGTAGGTCTTCAGGATCCAACCTTGGAGACTTCTCTGTCCAATATCCACTAAAGGATTTTAATCATACTAGAATCATCTTCAATTTTAGCTCAACAAGCAGCTTCAAATGCCTTTAATGCACATGAGAGAATTGGGAATCAGATGTACAATGTTGATCTAGACATCATGTCTCTTCTTATTGTAGTTTGATCATACTGCCTAGTGCGTACTCTTTAAAGGAAAATTTTTATTGTGTATTCAATGTAATTATTTCCTATTTGTTGCCTAAATCTCTTAATACATAAAGGAAAATTTTAGTTTTCATTTTGGTTGTCTCCTGAGTATTGTGAATATGTGATGAATCAATGAATCATTGTGCAGTAATTTATGTCTTTTAAAATGTTAACAGGTTTTCTCTGTTTGATGTTTTCTTGACATTAATATATTTAAATCAATGAATGTGTGGCATTTCTTCAAATTTTGAAGTAACATTTTCAATGCTTGTAACCAAAAGAGTTATTGTCATTATGTGCTGTGAAAGCCTTCATGCTACAACACACACATATGAAAAAGCAACCATGAACCAGAAACATAGATAATTCATATATTCAAATATAATTTGCTCCAAATTATTCTTACAAACTAAAAACCAGACTGCTATGAAAAACTCAAATTTGTGATTTTAGGATGGAGGGAGGAGCTCTTTTATAGAAAAAGTTACGATTATTGGTCCCTGACGAAACCTAGGACAGATACTTCCAGATCTGCAGAGATGTGAATCTTAGATCCTCCACAGATGGATCCGGTAACACAAAATTTTGGAAACTACATCCATTCCCCCGTTTCAGGGAACTTGAGTTTTCATTCTATCAAGTCAAAAAGTCAAGCATTTGGCCACGAGATTAACAATATTGTCTAGAGTCTAGACATAAAGAATTTTAGGCATTTGTCTTGTTTTTCTTCAAAACAGTTCTGATATTTGAAAAGTTATTTGTTAACAATATTGCTACATCAAAATGAGATACAATCAGATGTATTTGTGTCAGTTGAATAAGAACGTCCCTGCAGGCTGCAGATGTGAAAATTCATCAACTGAATTGATAATATCTTGCAATGTCATTTCGCATGTGCCAAAGACTGACACTGTTTGTTAGCTTACCGAGAGATCATATGTGGGAATCCTTGAGTTTATAATCTATTTGTGAATGATGGACTGCATGGGAAAACAATGAATGCTGTTGGTAGTAGGTGCAATAATATTAAAGATGGTAAATCTTTAATAAAAATAGAAAACATGTGTTATTTTTTACGAATTAAGTTTCATGGAAACATATACAGATCTGGATCCAAAAATGGATCTGCTGGATTTTTTGAAAACACTGGATGTAGGTATGGGAGAACAATATGTGTGTGATGGAAAAAGAAAAACATGAATATAAAATTCAATTTGCAAATATCTCTCTCCAAATTACTCTCTACAGATATACAAACTGCTATGAAAAACTCATATTTGTGTGTTTTAGAGTGGGGTATTTGATAAATGCTAGAGGGACAAATTAGGGTTTCAGGGCCCATAGCAGATCCATATCAGTGGAAACGTGGATCCTTGATCTCCATCAAAAAATTCATTAACATAGTTTATGAAATGAAGGCCTTTATTAATCTCTTCATTGATGACATTTCTTTTTAAGCATGCATTTTAATGTTTTTTTCTGCAATTCTTTAACATGAAGCCCTATTGTTATTCACCATTTTCTAATTTTGTAGGCTTGTGACATAAAAGACCCAAAACAGAATATTGAGTTGACTGTACCACAGGGAGGTGGTGGACCAGGTTATTCTGTCATGTAGACAAACAATACTTGCTTTTAAATATAAAGGTAATTATAAATTTGTCACTTCAAATTAGCACGCATTTTATACCACAACAACTTGACTTAATTTGGTGATGAAAAATGCCACTAGAAATCATGTTATTGGATTTTTTATGCAGATCTGACATTAAATCATCACATTGAATTATATGTCAGATTTATTTGCAGACAAGGAAAACCCTAAACATGATTTCTAATTGGTCAAAGGGCATATGTTTTTCCAATATGAATGATAATACTATACAACCTTGGTGGGTTTTAATAAAATATTATGCTGGTTTCGTATTAGAATAGCAACTGATTACATTATGGATTAACAAAGGGGTTCCAAGAGAACAAATTTGGGCATCCATTTGTTGTCTTCACTGTTCAAGTTATGTACTCAGCATAAACCAGTAGAGGGAATCTATGTTGGTTGTCCAGGAATCCAATTTGGATAGCTTCGAATCATTCCATGCATATGAATGTTGATCATTTTCAATAACTAATTCCTCAAGAAATTCCCATACCATAATTGACAAAGAGCATACAGCAACATTGCTTGCTCTTCCATTAGGTGACGGCAGATGCTATATCTTTTCTACTGGAAAATTATACGACAGTGTTTTTAATCACTCCTAAAGCATAATGTATGCCATTATAATAGGTTATTATAAGATTGTTGGTTGAATATTACATTAATTATCATCCCTAGATAGCTATCTTAGCCCCTTAGGACCTGCATCGCCGTACACCATCCCCTAGATCCCTCATAACGACTAGGATAAACTATCCATCCATCAGAACCCATTTATTTAAAGCCACACCTTATTTGGTGGCGAGATTCTTCCGTCTCGGAAGCCTCACCCCTATTCTCCATCCCTCTTCGAACAACAGTTCTAGCCAACCTTTGACCCCATCAGTAAAGCCTGACCAATACAGTTACTCCCTAGAGTGTAGACCCTGGTAAATCAAGAACCAAGCAAATACTCTCAACTCGAAGGAAAGTTTGAAGGAACAAACTGTTCTGATGTGATTCACCCACTTCTCTTCTACATTTGAAGTACCTCCACATTTATTCAACGTGTTCTGGAGAGAATATAGTGTACAAAAGAGATGGTACAAATGGGCCTTGGGATACTATTATTAATATTACAAGACTCGTCAGATTATGTAGTGTCTTTTCCTCTCCACTTGTATAAGAAGTAATTATGATTTTGATTGAATACAAATTTCTGCAGATATCTTCACCAAGCCACTCACTCCGGATAAGTTTGTCAAATTTAGAGATAAGCTTGGCATATTTTCTAGAATGACCACTAAGGGAGGATGCTAGTGTAATTAATAATAATGGTCACTCTCAAGTAAATAGAATTTACTTTACACAAAGATAGTACATTAAAGTTCTTTACTTTTACTAAAAATAAATGGGATGAGGTTATGTAATGTCTGTTCCTCTCCACTTGTATAAGAAGACATTATGATTTTGATTGAATATAAATTTCTGAAAATTAGTTGGTTCCAATGGAAACTTAGAAGCACTTACCTTCTTCCAAAGATGGCGAGGAAGAGGCTCCAATTTAACCCAGTACTTCTAAAACAATTGCTTGGTGGCTGTATAAGTATGTGCTTTGTAAAACAAATTTAACCCACTCGTTCTAAAACAAATTTTTTGATCTAATAAATTTGAGGCTCTCTTTGTAAAGTGAGATCACAGGGTGTATGCCTACTACTTAAAGCATGGCAGTTGTAAATCTGTGTTTATGAATTCAGTCGCCATAGTCTAATATCACTTTTGCACACATTACTTCGAGGGGCGAAGCAATGTATAATGCAGGACTCAAATGCTTTTGTGGAGTTGAGGTTATGAAGATGTTCTTATGATTTATTGATCCAATCAGCATTCTCTTGCAGATTTGATGAAAGAACAATGACATTTTGTACTGTAAATTAAATGAGACAGAGAATTCGATGTTTAGTACATGTAATAGGAATATTGAAGTTTCCTTTAGATTTCATAAGATATCATGTAAATTATACTTGGTTTTGCAACTGTGGGTTGGCACTGGAAGCAAGGCAGCAGAAGAAAAGGAGTTCTTTGACACCCACTTTGCTCCTTTCTACAGAATAGAACAGGTAATTAAATAGGAATGGATAAGCATTCTTTCAGAAAGCCAAGTGGACACAAATAGTTTATTGTCTTTCTTTGTTCTCTGTGCATTTTGTGAATGATGATTCATGCATGATTTATTTTTGTTTGCCTGTGATTCATCTTTACAAAGACATAATAGAACATTTTGTTAAATAGGATTCAGAAACCCCAGAGGATAAAAGTGGATTATGGTTTATTGCCTTCTTTTGTTTGATATGCATTTCTTATAGTCTGATCCAGGTAGTGATTTCTGTGTGACAATAGTTTGCAACCATATATATTGCCCACCAAAATTGAAGTTGTCAAAAGTAGGATGGGAATAGCATGTAAATGGGGGGGAGGATTAAAAAGTATTAAAATAATTTAAAGAGAAGCCAAATAATAAAAGGTTGCATACGTCCAAATATCAATGATTGCACCCTTGATTTAAGAAAAAGAAGGTTAAGGTTATTGATCGAGCATGATGGAGTTCAAGTATTAAAAAAATGAGATAACGAGTGTGGAGTGCTTTTTCTTTGAGTACAAAAAAGGGTTCAAGGATAACTAGATTATTGGAAAACCATTTGAAAAGTCAGGGCAATAAGGATTATATATCCGTGAAAATAGAAAAAATGGATTAAATAATTCTGGATCTTTCTGACAATTTTTATCTTTTGTATCTAGAGTGAAGATCCTTGAATTGAGTGAAATTTTGGTTGGTTGCAGCTCATGTTGGCTACTGTTCCTCTTTCAGAAGATAGTTTAGCTCCAAGTATTGTGACAGATAAAAACATCAAGTTGTTATTTGAAATGCAGAAAAAGGTAACAGGGAATACTTAATTTAATGTTGTATACCTTACTGGTCATTTTCTTTGTTTGGTAAGACCATTGAAGTGTCTTTCAGTAGCATGCTAATACCTGTCTCATGAGAACTGAAGCTGAGGACATGTGGAGGGAAATTATATTTGATAAAATTCCAGTTTCTGGCTGATATATTTTTGGTTTGCTTGATTAATAGGTAGACAGAATTCGTGGAAACTACTCTGGATCATTTGTATCGCTAAAGGATATTTGTATGAAGCCAGTTGGTGAAGACCGTGCCAGTGAGACTATTTTACAAGTAAATGTCCTTCCCTTCAGACTTCTTTGGGGACATCTAAACAACAGCTTGAAAACCTACTAAGTCTATGCAAGCATGGAAAAAATCTTAAAAAAAAGAAAATTTGTTTTTATAATGTGCATTTATGTCTTTAGTTGTCCATATATATGCCACAGGCATATAGTCATTTTCAATTCCAAACATGTTGAATTCTTTAATGCATAATACTTTTCATTGTTTCATTTTCCTGAAGTTTGGGGGAGTAATTCAAGATTAAAGCATCAGAAAAGCTGTATGTAAATTCTTAATCAATACAATTTGATAGTAAATACCATATCAACAAGTATTTATCTTAAGTAGGTTGTATCCTGGTGAATTGCCATGCATAAATCCAATGTGCAGTGTACTGATTTGAATTTGAAAGAGTAACACATGCTTCTTACAATAGAGGAGGCAACAATATGTTTTGTGAAGGCAATTGGGGAAGATGAGGGGTCCTGTGTGAGGTGTTTTTTTTTTTTTTAAATTTCCCTACCGTCGCTTATCAGACGCTTCATAAACCATTGGTTAAGAGACGCTTATTCATAATTCGTCGCTTATCCGATGCTTCCTAAACCGTCGCTTATCCGATGCCTATTCATAATCCGACGCGTTCTAATCCATCGATTATCCGATGCTTATCCGTCGCTTATCCGAAACACCATAAACCATCAGATAACTGACGCCAAACCACCGACGCTTAAGAAAAAATCATAGTGTCGTACATGCGACAGGGAAGTGTCCAAAATCCGACAATACGGCCATCGTATTTTTGGTCAAAATGTAGTAGTGAGTGGCGTATGATTATCCCTAACAACATTTTAGTGACCCTAATGGAAATTGAATCACCATAAAATCATGAGGATGATCATGTTGATGATGGATGATGGCAAGGATATTGATGGTGATAATTAAGATGATAACAATGAGGTTGAGATGAATGACTATGATTATGATGACAATGATGATGATGATGAAGTTGATGTACTCATATATGTTCCTAATTATCATGTTTATGATGGTAACGCTATCAATGCCAATGATCATGATTCATATGATAGTACTTCTGGATCTTGATTTATCATAGTAGCACCTAAATGACCATAATCATGGAAATTTGGGTCTTGATTGATCCTAATGAGGGGTAAATTACCTTAATGTCACCTAAATTGCTCTAATGGAATTTGAGTGTCCCAAACAACACTTGATAGACCCTAATGTCATTTGATTGACCCTAATAACATGACAACGATGCATTATGATAGTTATGATGATGATGATGATGATGATGATGTACTTGATGATGTCAATGATGACTACAATGACAATAATGATGTTGATTTATTGTATGGTGTTGATGACAATGTCGATGTCAACAATGATGATGCATGTGGTAGCACTTCTTGATCCTAATTGATCCCAATTGATCCTAAAGGCACCTAAATTTCTGTAACAACATATAAATGACACTATTCTCACCGAAATGACTATAGTGACATCTAAATGAACCTAGCAATTACACAACATGCATCCTAATGGCAATTAGTAATTATGAACACTAATTGCATATGAGTGACTGTAATGACAATCTTGACGATGATTTTGTTGATGATGTACTTGATGATGAAAACGAGGATGATGATGAATATGATGTTAATGTACCTTATGACATTGACAATGACGACGATGATGACAACGTTGATGTCTGCAATGATGATGCATGTGAGAATGATTTTATATACGGATTGATCCTAATGGAGCTTAAATGTTTGCAATGACATATGAGCAACATATTAATATCACCTAAATTACTAGTGACATTCAGTTCCCGTAGACAACATTTGAGTGACCTTAATGGAATTTGAGTGACTATAACAACATGACGTGGATCTAAATGGTGATGATTGATGATGGACCATGGTGGCATATGAGTGACCCTATCAACGATGATGACAATGATGGCTTCGATGATGTATTTGTTGATGAGGATGATGATCACCAAGATTTTGTTGATGATGTACTTATTAATGTTGATGTTGATGATGATGATGATGAGAACGATGATGATGGTGATGCAATGTATGATGTACTTTCAAATGACATTCACTTCTCCTTGACAACATTTGAATGACTTAATGGCATTAAGACAAGCCAGTGTCAATGATTTGCAATCTATAGTAAAAAGAAGTTTTGTTTTGTTGGTTAATATTCTAAATTGAAATCCTTGTTTAGACCTCCATTCCACATAGACATAGTTTTTATTCTATTTGAGTTCAATATATGTAACATATTCAAGATTTGTCTCATTACTATATTTATTGATTTAAAATTTAAAAAAACTAATATATATTTATTTAAAGTTTGTTTCTATTAAATCTAAATAAACAAATAAAGAAACCAATATATATTATCATTACATAAATTGATAAAATCTCTCTCTCTCTCTCTCTCTCTCTCTCTCTCTCTCTCTCTCTCTCTCTCTATATATATATATATATATATATATATTTGCATTTCATCTCATTTCAAATATTTTGTACTTCTCAATATTTTTATAAAGAGAGAAAAAAACTCTAGAGGTATTTTATACTTCTCCTTATATAGTTCTAGCTTATTCATAACTTTATATAGTTGGCTATATTTTTTTATTAACTTGAAGGAGTAATAAATGTAGTTATATACCTAAAATATAAAAAATAATATAGGACATCTTAAAATGAGTCCTTTTATTTGAGTAATATTAACTGTCTAAATTAATTATTTGTTAGTATAAGCTATAATATTTTATGAAAAAAAGCTAAAAGTATTTTATACTTCTCAGCATTTTTATAAAAAAAATGGTAAGAGCACAAAATGTCCATTTTTTCCTGCCTCTACCTAGAAAGTGGACAAATTTACCGCTTGATCTAGAAAGCAAATAGTTTAAAACTTTCATTTTTTTTCCCGCCTCTACCTAGAAAGCGAAAAAAATTTCTTGCCTCTATCGAGAGAGCTGACAAATTTTCCCACCTCTACCAAGAAAGAAAAAATTCAAAAGCTATGAATTACCTTCCTCCACAGAAAATGTAAATAGTGAAAAGTGAACTACCTTCCTCCATTGCAAAATTGTATTTCCCATCTCTATAAAGGAATTGTATTTCCCACCTCTATCAAGGAAGAAGATAGTTGAAAGCAATGAACAAGAGATCCATTGAAAATGTGTATTTGATGAACCAGAGATCCTTCTAATTACCAATCCACACAAGTTAGGGTTTCAATCCATTGTTCAAAAAGCCACACATGTAAAGGTTCTCAGCTGTCGCTCAAACAACTACAGAGGTCAGGGTTTTGATATGCCCTGCGGTTTCACGGCTTGAATTTTTATAGCTATGTATGTCAATTAGATTTGTATGGAAGGTTTGAATTCCTACCACACAAGAATGGTGGTGCATAATTTTGATCCGTTTTTCAATGCCATAACAGGGATGACGGTTTTGACAAATTCAACATTTTGGATTCATATGATTTTTTGCAAGAATAACCAATCTGTAGGAGGTAAGGGTGTGCAAGTGTCAAAATGTAAGAGGTAGTGTTCAATCAGGGCCATTACATTGGTGTAATCACCATCACAAGTAGTTTCACTTCTGTAAACCTAAAATTTCACTCTTTAACTCATTTTTTCTGCAACGAATTTTCGAGGGCCTTTGACCAAAAGAATACTTAGTCAAATTTGTGGTTTGCAAAATTATTTCTCATCTCATTAGGTTGAAATCAAATTTCCTTTGTTTCATGTTTATGAGAATATTTTTTAATTGCATGCACATGTGGGTTTGGGCATTAAACAAAATTTCTCAATGAAATTTGAAACTCGGTTGAGTCTGAAAATTTCACACAGAAAACCAAATATCATATATCATTTCATCCATATTTCTGACCAAGAAAAGGATGTCTCCAAGTGAATGATAGAGAACTTGGGTTCCACACTTGATGAGATTGATGGTTGATAAGATGTAAGAAAATAGATTGCCACAGACCACATGGAATCAAATGTTTCATAGACAATTTTGATTTTGCTATTGGATATTTAGGCTCAACATTCTGTTGGGTACCATTTTGACCTATTTTTGTCATCTAAATACCTTCCAGTTTCCTCCATAAACCTTCATACTGATCCATAAAACCTTATTTTCATTCACAAAACTTTGGTCAAAGGTATAAATGTTGTTGCTTCTTAACAAATTGAATTATGAGATTTTTAAGGCATTTAAATTCAGGTTTTATTCAAAATTACAGGATGTGCTAACTTCCCGTAATTTCTCCTAGTTTGGATACTTGTAGGCCAGCTAGGCGTAAACCGAGAGATGGGACAACGATCCTCGATGTCCAAGGATGGTTAAACTTCTAACGAACAGATGATATGGTTCTCACAGGTGTCAAGTCAATGTCGGTCAACGATGACCACCTGTGCTACCACTTAGCATAAAAGCACGACTATTCCGATTTTGTCTATTTTGATGGATCTGATGGAGGATCTTGAGGGTTGCATGTCATTATTAGTCTTGCAGATTTGTAGCATTTCCATTTTTTTAAAATATTGTATAAGTATTTGATTTTACATATGAAAAAAACCTCCTAGATCATAAACGTATAGTTGTGGAATCAATACTGTGGATTTGATTACTGTGTATACGCAACTCGATATGGTGAATGAAATTGAAGTTTAAAGCTCTATGATTTTCTATGCATGTGTAAACGAAGCATTGGAGGGCCCCCTTTACCAAGTCTACACACATCATTTCGTATCGTTGCATGTGGTATGTTTTATTAAATCCTGTAGAATTCGATTTGTTCACTTTAACTACTCATACATTGCAAAATGAGTTGGATTGTTTGAACAAGGTTAGAAAATCTGTTATTTAATCATTCACATGCTGTAGGAATGGTTTAAATTGCTTATTCAATATCAAATCGTTGTGCATTGCCTATTCCATGTCGAATTGTTGAGAACAGTTATACATTGTAAATGTCTTCCTGTAAAGGAAATTAATGTTTGACTGCTTTCATATTGAGATAATATGCAGAGTATCGTGCTCTATATTTTAGGGTTTAGGTTTAATTTGTTTTTTATATCAAAATATTTCACATATGAATTGATGTATATTTCACATATGAATTACTATTTAACTCAGAGATCAAATGAAGTTGCTTCTGTAAGGGAGGTTTTTGTGTTTCAGAGTCACAACATTCTAGCTTTCAATAGATTTCTTTCATAGGTAAACTAGATTTCCAATTAGGTCTAGCTTTGAGTCTCTATATTTGGGATATGCCTCTAAGTCTACAAACTCCGAATTGACATAAACTTAAGGTCTAATTTACATTAGTGGATCAGAGCCCAAGATTTGGTGCTGTTGCTGGGGAGGCATTTTAGAAGCAGACTTAAGAACTTTAGTTCTCTGATAGAAAGAAAAATTCAAAAAAAAAACACACAAAGTAGATTTTAGTTTTATGTCAAGACAAAGAGACGAGAAAGGAATATATATCAAAAACCCCCCAAAAATAGAAGTAACAGGAACTTCTTTATCTAATAAAAAAGGATTCATTACAACTGTTGATACTTTTAAAATGGTTGAGGAATAAACATCAAAAGGGCGAACTGCAGAATAGAGAAGGGAGTATGAGAGAAGGTTAGAAATGGAAAATAAACTAAGACAAGAGAGAAGGGAAGAAGAGAGGAGACATGATAGGGAATAAGAGAGGAGACATGAAAGGGATGAAAGAACAAAAGAGGATCAGGAAGCCACCTTTAAATTCCCCATCTTGGACACTAGCATCATCCTAGGGGAAGAGGTAAAGATGAAGAATATTCCACCATCTGTCCTACAAAATTTCTATGGTATGACTTCTGAAGATCCAGATTCATTTGTATTCAAGTTTGAAATCTTGTTTCAAACTTATGGATATAGTAATGACAGCCACAAGCTTCATCTTTTCCCTGCTACTCTTAAAGCAATTGCCTTGAAATGGTTCATGGGATTAGGAGAGCATTCTATAACTAGCTGGGATGAGATGAGGAAATTTTTTCTTAGAAAATATTAGGCATATTGTAGATCAAAGGATTTAAAAGATGACATTTTCAGAATGTCTCAGCAGGAAGATGAAATCTTGGAAGAGTATCTAGAAAGGTTCTCATACAACTTGCAGAAATCCAAATACAATGCCTTGACACCTGAGATCATTCAGAAAATATTTTTAAAAGGAATAAGAGAAGAATATCTAGATATTTTGAATGTTATGGGAAAAGGTGACATATCCTACTTACCCTTTAATGAGATATAAGACTTATGTTAGAAGTATTCAAGAGGAAAGGCTAGAAATGGGAAAAGGGATGTAACTTCCAAAGTAACTAAATCTGCAACCAGTGGCATATCCAGAGCTAAGCTTGGGAATTTGTTAGAATATTTTAAGACTGGTCTATTGATTACCTTAGACACACAGGTCGAAACATCAAAGACCAAGAAAACACAAGAACAACAAGACCAATAAGATCAATCCCTGTCTATCTTTTGCCCTAAATGCAGAAAGATACAACCATTAAAAAAATGTCCTTTAAATACTGTTCAAATTTTTGGCTTATGTACTTCAAATCACAAAACTGATGATTTCCCCAGATTGAAAGAATTGTAGGCAGCTCGAATGGAGGAGAATCAAAGCATGGAGTCTCTCTATTTTATGGGACAGTGAATACCTTGGTACCCACGATTTTTAGGTATGTCTCAAGATCCTATGCATTAGTTTCATACAAATGATCAAACTCCTGTTCAGAATTCATGGAGTGCACCCATTCCCTGGAAAACTTGGTCTCCTCAATTATCCCAATCTGGTGCAAATTGGCGAGGGTATACTCATGGTAACCAAACATATCAACAGGATTATCTACAACCCTATCAACAACCTTATGCATATCCTCAATACCAGCAGAATCAAGCCCCATTTTTCCAACAACCCAATCTTGCTCCTCAACTAGGTCAACAACCCCAACAGCTTCAATTGCCATCCAATCAGCCTCCACCTCATCCAACACAATTGCCAGCCCAGCTAATCCCAAATCCAAATAATAAAATGGATAAACCCATGTATAATGTTGATGCTGGAATGGAACTCCCCTACTCAATCCTCCCACTTCAAAATATCAACTTAAGATCTCGAAAAACTTTACAAAAGAATCTCCTGTTATTTTAGAACAACAAGCAAAAAATGAGAAAACTCCAAAAAAATTAAATATAGAAAAGTCACAGTCAAAAAATAACAGTAAAAAAGGGAAAACATTAGTACCTTATATACCTCCCTTTCCAGAAAGGTTGGTCAAAGAAAAAATTTCAATCTCCCTACCTGATTTTGATGTTTTGAATGAGTTAACCAATGTATGTGTCAAAATTCCCCTACTGCAGGCTATAAAGGATATTCCAATCTATACTAAAGCAGTTACGTAATTATGTCTTAATAAAAGAAGGAAGGATCCATCAAAAATTCATGTGGTAGGCAATTTAGCAGGATTAATGTCGAACACTATTTTTATTGAAAAGTATGTAGATCCTGGAATCCCGATGGTCACAATACTGTTAACAATTTTCAATTCCAAAAATACTGATTGATCTAGGTGCTACCATTAATGTCATGACAATAGAGACAATGGAATACCTTCACTTGAAAAATCTCATACCAACCACTACAGTTTTGGAACTAGCTGACAGGTCTAAAATCTCACCTGAAGCGATCTTAGAAGATATCATTGTTTCTTTAGACTCTTGGGAGTATCCTGTAGATTTTATAGTGTTGCAACCAAAGTCTAATCTAGGAGGGAATCCATTGATTCTTAGAAGACCCTGGTTGGAAACAACTAATTCTTTCGTAGGGTGTAGATCAGGAAGTATGCTCATTTCACATGGGACAGAAAGAAAACAAATTACACTTTATCCTTCTACCCAACGACCTTCTACATTAGATCAGTTATCATGGATTAATGAGACCAAAGAACACGAAGAAGAAGTGATTCAACCTGTCCTAAGTATCAATCAGTTCTTTTTTTTTCAAGAAGAAAACAACGAAGATTTTCTAGATTACTTCATTGTTGAACTTGATATTTCTAAATAATTAAGAGACATGTAGTATGCTATAACAAATCAAGTTTGGGGACAAAAATTTCATGAAAATTGCATAGTACATTCTCTAGCATTGGCACTTCACGATATTTTTAATGTTCATTCAATCACTGATGTCCAAAGTAAAACAGTTGAAATCACTCTAGGAAAACATTTGAATATCAATGCACATCTTACTACATCACAGGAATAACAATTGATTACCTTGATGAATAAACATTCCCATGAATTTGCTTGGGAATACACTGACATGCCAGGCATTCATCATGAAACATGCACTCACCACATTTACACAAATGATAAAATAAGACCTCTCAGACAACCGCAACATAGAATGAACCCCATACTAAAAGATATAGTTAAGGAAGAATTGTAGAAGTTATTAAAAGTGGGATTTATTTAACCTATCTCTCACAACCAAAGGGTTTCTCCCTTGGTTGTTGTTCCTAAGAAAAATGGCAAATGGCAGATATGTGTAGATTAGAGGGAGTCAAACAAGGCAACATTAAAATATTATTTTCCATTTCCCTTTATTGATTAAGTGTTATATGCCTTAGCTGGAAAAGAATATTTTTCATTTCTAGATGGTTTTGGTGGATATAATCAAATTAGCATTGCAAAAGAGGACCAGGACAAAACCACCTTTACATGTCCCTGGGGAACATATGCCTACAAGGTTTTACCTTTTGGCTTATGTAATGCCCTAGCTACCTTTCAGAGAGTAGTCTTGGCCATTTTTGTAGATCTAATTCATGAATGTGTTGAAGTCTATATAGACGTTTTTTCTGTGCATGGAAGTACCTTTGAGGATTCCCTAGAAAACTTGGAGAAAATTTAAAAAAGGTGTGTTGACTCAAATCTTTCCCTTATCAACGAAAAGTGTTTTATGATGATTATTGAAGGGATAGTTTTAGGACATTGCATTTCTTCATCTGGAATAAAAGTAGATCCTACTAAAATTCAAATCATTGAAAATCTATATGAACCAACAACTCAAACATATGTAAGAAGATTTTTAGGGTATGCATGCTATTATCGTAGATTTATTGCAAATTTCAGTAAGATAGCTCTGCCATTCTTTAAATTACTTTCAAAGGATGTACATTTCAAATCGGATACTAACTGTCAATCTACATTTCAGACACTTAAAGAGAACCTCTCAACTGCTCCCATTTTAAGGGGACCAAATTGGACATTGCCCTTCCATATTTCTACTGATGCATCTGATACTGCAATAGGGGACTCTTTGGGACAAAAAGAGCATACCATGATTTATTCTATCTATTTTATTAGTAAAAATATGACACCTACAGAATTGAATTATACAGTCACTGAAAAGGAGATGTTGGCAGTAGTTCATACTGTGAACAAATTCCATCATTACATTACTAACTACGAAATTTTTGTCCACATAGATCATTCCGCTTTATGATATTTAATGAATAAATCTATCACTAATGGTTGGATAACCAGATGGTTACTATTAATGCTGGAATTCAATATCACTGTTTTAGATCGGCCTGGATGAGAAAATCAATTGGCAGATTTCTTGTCCCACTTACACAATACTGGTGAGGTTGTTCCTATTTTAGATAGTTTTTCTTATGAACACTTGTTTGCAATTTCTGTTATCACTCCTTGGTATGCTGATATTGCCAACTATTTATCATTAGGACAGCTACCTCCATCTATGTCACCTAAAGAAAAGAAAAATATTATTAAACAAAGTGCTAGGCATATATGGGTCAATGGTGATATCTTTTACACAGGATATGATCTAATTATTAGGAGATGTGTACGACAAGATGAATTTTTAGATATTTTGAAGGCATGTCATGATAAAACATGTGGTGGCCATTTCACAGAGAAAAGAACAGCATACAAGATACTCAGTTTGGGGTATTACTGGCCTTCTATTTTCAAGGATTCTAAGAAGTATGTTAGGAGCTGTGATACTTGCCAATGGATGGGATGGCCAATCCGATTTGATGAAATGCCACTCCAACCACAAATCCTCCTAGAACCATTTGAAAAGTGGGCTCTTGATTTCATTGGTCCAATTCATCCACCATCACAAGGGAAGAAGTACATTTTGGTATGTACAAACTATCACTAGTAGAAAATGAGAAATTAATGACTAAAAAAATGACTAAAATCAGGCTATAAATGACTATTTTTGAGTCGGTGACTAATAGTAGCAAATTTCCACTATCTTATAGTTGGTCATCTTTCAATACTCATTAATAGCTTGACTTAGTAGTCATTGATTTAGTCATTGATATACAATGCTTTAGTCATTTATAGTCAATGATTTAGTCATTGATTTAGTCATTGGTAGTTAATGATTTAGTCATTGATTCAGCCATGGATTTAGTCATTGATTTATTCACTGAGTTAGTCGTTGATTTAGTCACTGATTGAAACCATTAATGACCAAATATATGACTAAATGAACTACTAGATGTTAACATATTAATGACTAAGCTAAATACGACTAAGATGCGGGAATTTTGCTACTAATAGTCATATATATGCGAATTTAGTCATTTTTGTAGTCACAAGTTTATGATAGGGCACGGAGGGATCGAACCACCAACCTCCTGCTTATAATTAGGCAGGTGCTCTACCATTGAGCTAGAACCCTTTAAGAAGTTTTTATTTCTTGACATGATGATATTTAAACAAATTTATGATAGATATCAATCTACAAACTACATAATTATTACTATTACAACTTACCAGTAACTAGTATTTATGATAAACTAATTTCTGAGAGCTATGTACAATTTTCCCTGTAACTAAATCTAATAAAAATACTACAAATACTCTTACCAAATAGATTTAGTGATGATTACCTCTTCCCATTCTTCATCATTATCATTCTCATAGTCCAAAGAAGAGTCCTTCCTGAAAGGATTTCGAAGCCCAATGCCATCAATGCATCAAAAACAAAGAGTCAGAAATAAAACTTTCCCTCTTGTCTACTGCAATATTAATAATCCATGAGCTTCAAGGTGTTTCATATGTTCCTCATCATAGGCTATCAAAATTAAAACACAACCTGTTGCTTTAATAATTAATAAACTTAAAATTATGCAAAGTATATTCACCTTTTCTTTGAGAAGGTTCCATAATAAGCAGGTCTATTGTTGTGATCAAACTGCAAAAGGTTTCTTCTCTTAATGTGAAGCCTATTTTATTGTGAAGCCTATTTTAGCTTTAAATCAAGTGATAAACATTCTAAGAGCCAGGCAGATTCAAAAACTTATTGCTAATGGAGACTCAACAATTGTCATTTGCAAAATTAATTAGAGACTTGACTTCGTATACACCGTAATGTCTTGAAAAAATGATCTCTAGACCTAGAATTCAAAGAATTGCAAGTATTTTGACTTGGGGAATTGCAAGTATTGCAAGTATTTAGCATTGAATCATTTACTGTTTCAAAGGTACCATTTTGTATGGAGGAGTTATGCTTTGTGACTCATTATTACTTGGCTATAAGGGCACCTAATAGTGGATTCAATAATTAAAGAGTCATGTTGCAAATATAAAGAGAAATACCCTGCTCCTACAACATTGCGTATTTAGAGAAACATTTAAAGGGTTTTATATTTGGCTTCTAGGTGATAATACCAACTATTTTAAAGGCAGGACAACTGGTTAAGCATGAATTAAACTTGAAAAACTTGCAAACTAATAGGTATAACAAAATATACATCAGCTCTGTGTTTAGATGTATAGGATCTGAAACAGCTTTTATGATGATTGGACAACAGTTCACAGAGAGAAATAACCATTGATAGGAACTGAACTTTCGTTAGAATGTATGGTCACCTAAAATAAGACTACACTAAAATTTAGATTCTACTAAGCTTTTGAGATTGACTAAACCTATTGAAAAGGTTGGAGAGACTGGTATTCTACAGTGTTCTTATAATGCACGGTTGCATAAAGGCATATTCTTATCAAGATTCATGACTTTCAAAATGAAGGAATTTACTTGACCATGAAATGCACATTTATGATGAAGCAAAGGATAGAGAAAATCATGATGAGGTTCATATTCCCCATTTGAACTGCCTACAAGAAACTATTCCTTCTTAAGGGTAATAAAGCATGTCTCCATCCTACTTGAGTGGAATGTGAAATTGCCCTTCCCTGATTATCTTATTATGAATTAGTTTTAAGCTCCAATTCCCTTCAGGCCCTATGACATCTTTATGCCTTCCACTCTGACTCCCCACATGGGATGCGTTGCTTCTTCAATGGAATATAAGAGCCTCACTAAGACCTGGGTCTCGTATTTTGGTGTGGAGTTATATTTACAAGTACAAATTTCAAGGTTCATGAAGAATTGTTCAAAACCTACCATTAGTACAACATTATAACATAGGGCATGTTTCTGCGGGAGGATAGAGGCAAGGAAAAGCATACGGTCAGAGTAAGAGAGGGTCTGACCTAGCTAATTTAAAGAAGAAGTTCATAGTCTTACAAATCAAAGAAGTCAGTGTCTTATTACATCAGAGGTTCAGCATTGGGACTTCATGTTTTACCAAGATTTCAACTCAATGGCAGAAAAGCCTTCTAAATATACTTTGTTGTTACAGAAGGGTACCTAAACTAAACAAGAATTTAGAAAAGTCACTCTCCTATCTGATTCAGAAAAGACTTGTACTAACAACTCTTCTTTTCATTTGTTGCTAAACTATGAGGCTAGTAAAGGGGCAAGCACGGCAGAAGCCTACATTTGGATTGTGGAAAACCATTGAGAATGGAGTTATTAAACAATTTCAACGTTGCAAGCCGCCCCTTTCTAGAAAATCAATAGAACTCTTCCCACCAAACTTATTTACTTGTAACTTTGTATAAGAACTTAGTTTCTAATAATATGATGATTGTTATAGTCTAAAACACAACAACAGTGAT
>LPNX010901299.1:1197448-1206715 GCA_001517045.1 Pseudotsuga menziesii | reverse complement strand
AATAACTGTATTTTTCTTTAAAGTAGAAAGAAAATTACATTCTTTAGGTGCATATTGCACTGTAACATAATGTCCAGGTTACGAAATATGCCCAGGACAAAAGAAAAATAAAAAAATTACATGTAAGGTGATCATTTGATTATCCTCACATTTATTCACAAGACTTTGTTATCTCTAGATAGTTGATAAATAAATACAACAGAAAAAGGGTTTGGAAAGGTAACCTTTACAGTGAGTTCCAAAAAACCTACCTCCATACATAAACCTGACCGAAAATAGACTATCACCAACGCCTCACTAAAGATGAAAGAAGCTGCAAAACAAAAAATACATAATGTCATTCTTAAAGATAAACAGTACAACAATGAAATCCCCTATACCAAGACTACAAATCCTACCTAATAAGCTTGAATGCAGGTCAAAAGGCATATAGATATGTATCATGTAATCCCCACAAAATGGAATAGAAATCTAGTAACATAAAGGAAAAGAAAACCCGGAAGACACATTTAACTCAAAAAGTTCTAGTGGACTGCCTCTCTTGTAAATCTATTGTTTATTTCTACTCTGCTCATCATTACGAAAAAGAGCAGTGAGCATTGCTCTCCATCCAACAAGAAAAACAAAATTACTACCCAATGAGACCAATATGAATACTGATGACGAAAAATGACTGTCTTGAACTCCTCTCATGGCCAGGCCTAACTATCACAGCACAACCATGATTCAATAAGAAGCCTTGAAAAACATTTTCTTATTAAAGGAATACAAAGACATTAGAGTTCCCTGAATTGTCTCTAGAAAGCAATTAAAAGTGTTTATACACAGGGAGGATACAGGTATGAGTATGTTCAATTTCAGCATTGGGACTTCATGTTTTACTTGTCTCTTACTGAGACAAATTTTAAGACAACTTTAGAGACTTATTTGTCTCTAGTCTCAAGTTCAGTATTGGGACTTCATGTTTTACCAAGATTTCAACTCAATGACACACAAGCATTCTAAATATACTTTGTTGTTACAGAAGGGTACCTAAACCAAACAAGAATTTAGAAAAGTCACTCTCCTATCTGATTCAGAAAAGACTTGTACTAACAACTCTTCTTTTCATTTGTTGCTAAACTGTGAGGCTAGTAAAGGGGTAAGCAGGGCAAAATCCTACATTTAGACTATGGAAAAGAGTTGAGAATGGAGGTATTAAACAATTTCAAGGTATATTGCAAGCCGCCCCTTTCTAGAAAATGCATAGAAATCTGCCCACCAAACTTATTTACTTTTAACTTTGTATAAGACCATAGTTTATGATGATATCATGATTGTTATAGTCTAAAACATAGGAGTAGTGATATACAGTTTTCAAGTTAAAAAACTTTGAATATCTGGCTATTCACTACAAAAAAACCATCATCAATTTAAAAGGAAATAAGATGTGATAAAATTGCATGTCCAAAGTGCCCTTCTTGGCGAGTTTGTCTGCAGTTGTTTACCTATATTATATAATGTATATGGGTTTTTTTTGTTTTCATATTTTTGTTTGTTCTATCCTTTTTTTGATATATATATCTTCTTCCAAAGAAAAATAACTGTATTTTTCTTTAAAGTAGAAAGAAAATTGCATTCTTTAGGTGCATATTGCACTGTAACATAATGTCCAGGTTACGAAATATGCCCAGGAGAAAAGTAAAATAACAAAACTACATGTAAGGTGATCATCTGATTATCCTCACATTTATTCACAAGTCTTTGTTATCTCTAGATAGCTGATAAATAAATACAACTGAAAAAAGGGCTTGGAAAGGCAACCTTTACGGTGAGTTCCAAAAAACCTACCTCCATACATAAACCTGACCGAAAATAGACTATCACCAATGCCTCACTAAAGATGAAAGAAGCTGCAAAACAACAAATACATAATGTCATTCTTAAAGATAAAGAGTACAACAATGAAATCTCCTCTACCAAGACTACAAATCCTGCCTAATAAGCTTGAATGCAGGTCAAAAGGCATATAGATATGGATCATGTAACCCCCACAAAATGGAATAGAAATCTAGTAACATACAAGAAAAGCAAACCTAGAATTCACATTACCTCAAAAAGTTCTAGTGGATTGCATCTCTTGTAAATCTCTTGTTTCTTTCTACTATGCTCGTCATTAGGAAAAACAGCAGTGAACACTGCTCTCCATCCAACAAGAAAAACAAAAGTACTACCCAATGAGACCAATATGAATACTAATGACAGAAAATGTTTGGCTTGAACTCCTCTGATGGCCAGTCCTAACTATCACAACACAATCACGATTCAATAAGAATCCTTGAAAAACATTTTCATATTAGAGGAATACAAAGACATTAGAGTTCCGTGAATTGTCTCTAGAATGCAATTAAAAATGTTTATCAACAGGGAGGATACATGTATCAGTATGTTCAATTTCAGCATTGGGACTTCATGTTTTACCAAGATTTCAACTCAATGGCTGACAATCTTTCTAAATATACTTTGTTGTTACAGAAGGGTACCTAAACCAAACAAGAATTTAGAAAAGTCACTCTCCTATGTGATTCAAAAAAGACTTGTACTAACAAGTCTTCTAGTCATTTGTTGCTAAACTATGAGGCTAGTAAAGGGGCAAGTATGGCAGAAGTCTACATTCAGACTATGGAAAACATACATTCAGACTGTGGAAAATACTTGAGAATGGAGGTATTAAACAATTTCAAGGTATATTGCAAGCTGCCCCTTTCTAGAAAATGCATAGAACTCTGCCCACCAAACTTATTTTCTTGTAACTTTGTATAAGACCTTAGTTTCTGATGATATCATGACTGTTATAATCTAAAACACAGCAAGAGTGATATAAAGTTTTCAAGTTAAAAAACTCTTCAGTATCTAGCTGTTCACTACAAAAAAAACATCATCAATTTAACAGGAAATATGTGATAAAATTGCATGTCCAAAGTGCCCTCCTTAGAGAGTTTTTCTGCAATTGGTTACCTGTATTATATCATGTATATGGATTTTTCTTTGTTTTCAGATTTTTGTTTGTTCTGGCTTTTTGTTGATATATATATTCTTCCAAAGAAAAATAACTGTATTTTTCTTCAAAGTAGAAATAAAATTACATTCTTTAGGTGCATATTGCACTGTAACATGATGTCCAGGTTACGAAATATGCCCAGGACAAAAGTAAAATAACAAAATTACATGTAAGGTGATCATCTGATTATCCTCACATTTATTCACAAGTCTTTGTTATCTCTAGATAGCTGATAAATACATACAATAGAAAAAAGGGCTTGGAAAGGCAACCTTTATAGTGAGTTCCAAAAAACCTACTTCCATACATAAACCTGACCAAAAATAGACTATCACCAACGCCTCACTAAAGATGAAAGAAGTTGCAAAACAACCAATACGTAATGTCAATCTTAAAGATAAACAATACAACAACGAAAGCTCCTCTACCAAGACTACAAATCCTGCCTAATAAGCTTGAATGCAGGTCGAAAGGAATATAGATATGCATCATGTAACCCCCACAAAATGGAATAGAAATCAAGTAACATAAAGAAAAAGCAAACCTAGAAGACACATTTACCTCAAAAAGTTCTAGTGGACTGCCTCTCTTGTAAATCTCTTGTTTCTTTTTATTCTACTCGTCATTAGGAGAAAGAGCAGTGAACACTACTTTCCATCCAACAAGCAAAACAAATGTACTACCCAATGAGACCAATATGAATACTGATGACAAAAAATGATTGGCTTGAACATACATAATTTGATATTTTAAGTATGTATGCATATCAAGAAAGAAGTTGATATATGATTTTCCGGGCTATATAAACTGAAATTATAACTTAAGGATCGAATTTAATTTTCCTTGTAAACTGTACCAAACCCACCCTCTCCTATCTTATTGTCGTTAGCAAAATATTATGTAGCATTTTGTATTTCTGTTAAATTGAAAGTATATGGATTTCCAGCAATACTCCTTAAATCTGCTAAAACAAATAAAATAAAATGGTAAGATCTATGTCATGATAATACATTCTTCAGTATCTCATTAAGTATATTAATTTCCAAGGAAGATGATCTGAAAGAGCAAATGTCAAAAATTCTGAGAGATTAGTCTTATGTTTTGAAACATAGATGAACAACTTCAATGTTACCAGCTATCAATGATTTGTGCTTCCTTCTTTTTCTTCTTAAAATCATACATAATGAGTAGAGCACAAAGCCTAAACCAATTAGGACTCCAAGAACAATACCAATAATTTTGGTTTTACTATTGTTGTCCTTACTTCTGTTTACATTAGTTGGATTAAATTCTGCAATAAAAAATAAACAAATTCATAAGTTGTGAAATGCAATTCCAAGTTGACCATTGTCATGAGAATACATTTTCCACAATAATACCAATTTGGAAATAAAGGTCTAATGTAATAATCTCTATAGACAATGTATAAAGGTCCAAATGTGCATAAATGAATAAGTACTAATTATATAATATTTTTCGTACCGGGAGTAACCCTAATTGCTGAGACCAAAGATCCATGTGTCTGTGGTGATGGTACACAACAGGTTCCCTTGCCAGCCCAAAAAATGTGTACCTCAAGAAAGTTTTCAGTAACATTTACAGTATAATTTTTTAAAACTGGCATGGTCAACTCTCCAACTGCTTCCTTAATATTAAAATCTTTCAACGCTTGAACTCCCTAAATAAAGTGCACAACTGCAAACTAAGTCGGGGCATGAAAAAAAGAATGAAACTTTAAAGAAAGTGAAGTAGATATTATATTGTATCAGGGTTCTTCTAAATTATATCCACAGCTCTTCCAAACAATAAAATATAGCTAAACTGATAATGATTTATCTAAGAAAAACAGAAGCATACAAGCATGAGAGAGAGGGAGAGGCATGGTTTTTATCAATGTTCATGAGCCTACAGTTTATAGGATATGAACGAAAATTTATAAGGAAAATTGGGATAAATATGGGCAGTATAAATCCAATTGGAATTGGATATAAATAAGTAAAACTCAAAAATAAAGTACAACATGAATTTCAATATGCTTTCCAGTATAGCAGCCATTTTGTCCTCTCCTTTGGAATCTAGTACCTAGAGATGTATTATTTTCTAAATTGGTGACATGTACTATGTGCTACAATACCAAGTGATGTTAATCTCTAGGATCTATCCAAGGCATGCATGCTCTTTCCATGCTCAAATAATTTTATACATTTTGATATGATCATATGAATGAGGTGTTTGATCCCAATTTCTTCTAGCCAGATACAAATATCACACACCAATGTTCTACACCTAATGATCTGATAATAATATATTAAAATGCTATTGCCATAAATGGCTTGGACCAAAAGATCTGCTAATATTAAAGTTTGTGAAACCTGTGATGTGAAATTACAGTACTTGCAAATGCATCATGACATTGTATAGAACCAGTTACTTTTGAGCTCCTCAAGTTGGTTCCTATAGTGATGTCATTACAGAGTAATACCTGTAGATAGGCATCAAAGATGCACAATCCAAGACTATGCCATGACTTTGTAGATGGAATCTGGATTTCCTCAAAATGGAGCTCTACCCTGTATTGTCCATTCGTAATACCAAGGCCATAGTATCTTAGAGACACAGGAGAAAGACATGTTGTTGTATATATTTATGGATTTTGAGTTGCTCCTTGTACAGATCCTTGTTCTGCCATATATGGGATACCATTTTCGTTAGTTGTATCTGATGAATTCAAAAATACTCTTGTCATACTGATTCCCCAATTCTCTTCATAATTCATGTAGAATGATGCAACATCTAGTTTTTTGTTGTCCCCCCAATAAAGAACCCCTATTGAGGAATCAATCAATTGAGGAACCCCATAATTGATGGCTAAAGAAGAACCTAAAAACCAAGTCAAAAGTTGTATGAGATATTGGATAACTGCACGGCAATATAGTTTCCTTGATCAATTTTTTAGGTGAGATAATTACAACATCACAATAGAAGATCAATAGTAAATCATATCAGTCCTATTTTGGCAGCATAGGAATGGCATATATAAAATACATAAAATACAACATATAATATTCTGCATACTGAAGCATTATCTTATTGCTGTTGCAAAATGAAATTTTGACATGGATATTATTCCTTCCTATTGTTACATATATACCTTCTTAAGTTCCAACTGCATATACAACCCATTTATCCATATGTATTAGTGAGTACATTATATTAATTTATTTTCATGTTGGAGTAATGAAGATACTAAAACAGGGATATTTCAGTAAAAGACGATACAGGGACTTGAAGCAGCTAGGAAGCGAAAACTAATATTAGATAATCTAGATAGAAATATTTTTGAAATGGTGATCTGTAAACCACTTAAATTGCATGAAATTATTTTTCCCAGGTCATGTAGGATCTTTATTTTAATGTTTCATATATTACTTTAGAGGAAAAATAAGTACATGAAGATTTAAGGTGGTTATAACCCGGTGATTCATAACCAACACCAGTTCCTTTCGTTTACCTTTAACTTGTTTAACCACCTGAAGCACCTGTTGAAGCATTCGTTTTAGTTCCATAGACCTAACATTTATAGATGCAGCTCAAGCAGATGTTCCAGCTTCACCAATTGAATTCATTGATCGAGTTAAAGCAATGGATCCAAAACCGGACCTTATTAACCAAGAAGCAATCTACGTAAATCATATCTAGTGATGGAGTAAATTGAAGATCCTCTTTATTCAGATCCAATTGAAGCAGATTCAGCTGAACGATATCGATATCCAGTAGCAATTGGGGTTGCACCTACAACAGGGGTGCCAAGAAAGACACAGTCTACAAAAGCTAAAAAGGCCAACATATAAACCCAGCCCCCACAGGGAGGGACTCAACATCAGGGGAAATTAGTTGGGTTTCATGTCGGCCCTCAGCATCAGGGGAAACAATTTAAGGGTTTCTTCACTGTTTTGATTTTGAACATATCCTGAGATTAGTGTAGCCCACGTAACCATGTCTCATTTGTACAATCTGTCAAACACTTGTCGTGCATCCTCCTTCCACATTTGGCATATATATTTACAATACTATTTAATAGAAAAAGGTTTGAATTAAATCGAGAATTGATTATATGGGTGTGTACTAGCCTACCTTCTTCAAGAGCCTTGCTATTGACGCAACCCAAAATGCCTTTGTCTACGAACTCGAAAATGTCCAACACCTGGTCCCTTCGAACCCCTTGATACACTGTACTCACTTCAAAAGTCATATCACAAGAATCTGCATATTCTTCTTTGTCTTCCCAATTATCAATATATCTTGAATCTCTTTCCTCAACAAAACTGGGAACTGAGAAGCCATTGAAACCAATATTCTTCACAATGTTTTTGTGTCCAGGAAACAAATATAAATTATTCATTATTTTAAGTCCCGCAGAACTTGCAACAGATGGGTGATTTCCCTGGGCTACCATAGCCTTGAGAAGGGAGTTGGATTTTTTCATGGATGTTCAATGGGAAGCGATCCATTCATAGCCCATACATTTTCCATGGGCTATTGATCATATGCTACAACAAATGTGTGAGTGCGTAAAACTATACAATTTGATTTAGGGCAGTATTCATATGAAACAACGAAGTGATCGTTGCTGTTTTATTCGAATGCATAAAGCCTTTGTGAGTAGTGATCAAATATATTCAGTTAAACCTTCCAGGATAGAGTTTAAGTGAGCAGTCTAAATTATTGTGCATAGATTGGGAGTTTGTCATGGAGTAGTTATGGAGCTGGAGGCGCATGCAGGATTTTCTTTCATGGAGCTAGCTTTCACGGCCTTCATGGCCTTCATGGGGTTAAGAAAGGGAGTCTAGGAAGGGGTTATCTGATGGGAAAAGGGAAAGTTTAGGACGGTAAAGGCGATCTGGGGAGAGGGGAAAATAGTTCAGGAGAATAGGTTTAAAAAAATGTGTATGTTATACTTTGTTTTAGACAGTGGGAAGGGTTTGTCGGCACACTAATATTTTTCTTGGAACGGTGGGTATATTGACAAGGTATTTAGTGTACTAGCACGGTATTCAGTGTGTTTTTTTTACATTGGTGTTTTGATTTATCTGAAGCCTAATTTGTCCAAGGAAACCCTGAATATGCTACTTGCTGAAGCACATATGGATTGACTCTTAAATAGATAGGAGGTGGTAGACAAGATTTCAATGACTTCTGCAGGTCTTAGCATCATATCATAGAAGTGGCAATGCTTACAGAAATATCATCGTAGGACGGGTGCTTGAGAAACCTTGCCTGTGGAGGTTTTCACCTTGATTTCTAAATTAAATGATGATGATGATGAGGATTGGTGTTCGCTTCCATCCCTTAATTGGTGGGCCACCGATTTTAAATAAAAATACCATCAACCTTTTCCCTTTAACTAATTCCAAGTTGGTTACCTTCACTCGAAGCTTGTTGGAGGATCATATCTATTTTTGTTCATGTGGTTGTAAAAGTTAATGGAGTCATAACATACATCGTGGATTTACTTTATGGAGTTGTTTAAAAGGGATGGTCCTTATTTTATTTTTGTTTTTTCATTATTCTATTACTTTGAAACCACTTTGGGAGAACATTTGTTAAGAAGTATTTATTTGTTCTTGAGAAAAAGGGCTTCTATGGTGTTACCTATATTAATGTGCTTTATTAGGTTAATATTAAGTTATCTCTCCTTTCATTAGGATTTGGATAAAGAATATGTTGAGTGAACAACATATAATAATATATTATAAAGTGTCATTTTCTTTACTTCACATGAAGCATGGAAAAGGTTTTTGGATATGGATTAGCTCTTGCATAGGATCGATTATAATTATTAACCACATTTGGAGAGTTCGGTTTACAAGGGAGTGTATTTTTATTTTGTGGGATGTTTTGATATTTGGATGGTTTTTAGGTGCTTATTGGAGTTTTGTTGGATTTGGCTTGTTGTAAAAGTCACTTGGAGGAAGCTTGAGGATGTTCTTCTAGACATAGTTTGGATTATTATCTTCTTTAATTGATGTTTAGAGTTCGAGTGGCATCATCAACAACCACTTGTTCCTTGATTGTTGGAGATGTTCCCCTTTGTTATGGGGGCTATGTATCTCATCATTATATAAGTGGCCTTGATGACTTTTTTTTTAATTGTATTTAGCTAGGAGTTAGTTATTGAGTGGGGTACTCGTTGTATTATTTTACCCCACCCTATACTAGATACAAGG
>LPNX010901299.1:1184948-1189948 GCA_001517045.1 Pseudotsuga menziesii | reverse complement strand
CCATCAACATCGTGAACATCATCCTCATCATCATCATCATCATCACCTTCATCATCGTCATCATCATCATCATCAACATCATGAACATCATGAACATCATCATCATCCTCCTCATCATCATCACCATCAACATCACGAACATCATCATCATGATGCTCATCCTCATCATCATTCTCATCAACATCATCATCATCATCATCATCCTCATCATCATCATTCATCATCACCATGAACATCGTGAACATCATCATCATCATCATCATCGTCATCATCAACATCATCATCATCATCCTCATCATCATCCTCATCATCATGATCATGAACATCATCATCATCCTCATCATCATCATCATTCATCATCATTCATCATCACCATCAACATCGTGAACATCATCATCCTCCTCCTCCTCATCATCATCACCATCAACATCGTGAACATCATCATCCTCCTCCTCCTCCTCATCATCACCATCAACATCGTGAACATCATCATCATCCTCCTCCTCCTCATCATCACCATCAACATCATGAAATCAAGGTTCAGGTTATTGATTAGAGCAATTGCACAATTGTTATTGCCTACACATTCGATTTGATAAATTAACCTAGAGGATGAAAATACATCTCAAGGATTGGTATAATGCATCCCAAGTAGTGATGCATTTATTTTTGTTGATGTGCATCTATTCATCTTTGTACTTGACATAGATATCTACAAATGTTTTGTGAGACTACCACCAAGCTTGGGAAAGTCCTTGTAAATGGTTACATGGATGGATGTGTGGCTCTTTGGTCATATCTAGGTATGCTTGGAAGTAAGTGGTGAGGTTGTGGATCCAACAATCCAAAACATCTTTGTGCATATCACCATCATATTTAGGTAATGAAATTATGGTGTCTATATAGAAGATACAAATAGAAACCATAGGTTGAAGTTTAAGAGATTCAATGAATGCAAAAGCAAATTCTTGTACAATAATTTGTAGACTATGTTCTTCATTGTCGTATTAATAATTGTTTGTAGGATCCATTAAGAGGTAAACATTGTATAAATATTAAGGGAGGAAAAGGGAAACCTTCAACTATGGATATGGTTAGGGCTCTTCGAAAGAGTGTTGTTTGAGTATCGAAGAGGGAAACCTTATAATTAATCTCGTTTAGCTGTGCACCCACCCCATTTATTGTGATTAACCATATCACGTGCACGTTTTGGCTATATAGATCGTGTACGCGTTTTTACTAAGTAAATCGCGTGCGTGTTGTGGGACTGTTGAAACAATGAATTGTCATTGTCCGAGAGCAACTTCACTGCGTGTTTCTCTAAATTTGTAATTACCGCGCGATATCTTTCAAGAGCACGAGCCTTTCTTTGAAAATTTTCACAATCTACACCATCTCCATCTATCTCCATCATTCTTTTTGTTATGTAGGTGCAACATTGAGGACATCTTCCATGGTTGAGGAGCACACAGGATAAGATATCAAGCTTCAATGTCATTTCATGGTGATGGTGGATATAACTTTCATTTGCTTATTATTCAAGAGAACCAAAGGTAAATTTTTTCCATTCGTTGTTGTTTTGATGGGAAACATGAACAATTGAGAAGGAAGATTGAAGCACCTTGAAGGATTAATAGTTATATTAAAGCAAGTTAAAAGTTTGGAAGCTTGTAAATGAGGAGCAACAAAAACAAAGTATATTGACATTGATCATTGTGGTGATGGGGAATGTACGTAACCGAGGAAGAAAATCAGCAAGGAATAAGAAACCTCAAGAAGTCATCGAAGAAGAGAAAGAAAAGAAAAGAATAGACATGATGAATCGGAGGCTTTGTTTGGAAACTAATCCAAATCCAATTATGGAGGATACAATGGTTCATCCTATTAATCCAACACAAGAAGAAGTTCTGCATTCACTAGAGGGCCATCTTAAGATGAAGCTCATGAAGAGGCAGTGTACATGGAGCCTACTGTTGAAGAAGAAAATATTAATCGGACCATCGATGAGGATGTTGGACTTCTACCATCCAACTACCAGGAAGAGAGTGAAGGACAACAAGTTGCTACTGAAACCCCAGAGCGTATTGTTGATGCACTAGATGATAGAAATCCAACCCCCTTACCTCCATTAGAAAGAACACGTCGAAGAACTCTGAAGCGTATACAATTTGATGAAGGACTCCTCAATTCCATTGAAGGTACGCTATCTAAATGTAGTATTGCTTAGCAAACTCGACAGATACTAATAAATATTTTGATTCTAAATGTGATGGAGATAAATGTAGATTATTTTTATCATTGTTAAAATCTAGGGTCATGAATATTGTTAGGAAATCGTTAGGCATAAAGATGATAAAGGCTTCTGGACCAAGTTTTCATATATTTAAAAGCTTAGTAGATGCCTTTGGTAAAATTGGTAAGAACACACGGTCAAAGGACCGCAATGCGGCTCGTCGTGTGTTGTCACAAGCAATTGTGAATAAGAACACCAGGGTCCTTGGTTTTCTCAAGCCTACATCTAAACTAGTTAATTTGAATGTAAAAACCCTCCGTAGGTATTCTATTAGAAGAGAACATCTCGACACAACCGGCCAGACAGATTTTTGGGCCTTTATTGGTCGATTGCCACGTCGTGACATGAAGCTAGTTGATGCAGTAAAGGGACTAGTGCAGAGTTTTTGGCATGATCACACAAGGCCTTCTTCAAACCGGAAGGATGTACTAAAACTGAGAAGGGGTTCAAAGGACCGTGAACCACATATTAAGCATTTTCTTGATATAACATAGACAGAACTATACAAGAAATTTAGGAATGAACATAGACAATTGAATTTGGGGCAAAGATCTTTTGAGAAATGTAAGCCTTGGTATGTTAGAATAAATACTCTTCGTAACACTTGTTGTTGTAGATACCATGTCGAATATGAATATTACTATGAAACATTTTTGTACATTCATCGTGTGTTTCATACTAACCATGTGTAGGATTGCTCCTTAACAATACCACCGACCTCATCAAGAGAATTCATTCATAGTATCATGTGCAATAGGCCTGAGGGGAAAACTTACTATGCAAAATCCTGTTTGGATGGAACTTGCTCCAACTGTGCTAGAATGGCATTATTGAGCCAATGTATGCACGAGACTGGAGACAATGAATTTGGGAATATGGTTATAGACATTAAAAGTTTCAAATATATCAGCTATGAAATAGTCACAAGGAAAGAAAGCAAAAAAATACAATTGGTGACATCTCAGGTACATGCATGTATCTATAAAATTATGTTCAGAACAATTGCATTTCATTCCTTACTTACAAGAAAACCTGATATTGAGAATATTTTGTGTCAACAGGTACATGTTAGTGTATTCGTCAAGGAATTTATTGAAAAGACACGTCAATATGTTCAGCATGTGCACTTGGCACGATGGCAGGATGAGAAGTTTAGAATATGCAGAGATACATTTCCTTGTGGTACTATACTTTCAGTTGTTGATTTTGCCGATAACTACACTCTGCAACCTCAAGATGAGATCCAAAGTCAGTATTATCACTCTGAGCATGTTTCCTTGATGGTGCATATCACATATAGGCATGGCCCGAATAGTAGTGAAGAGCAAAGAGAAATTATAAAGGAATATCACTTCTACATAAGTGATGATAGGTGCCATGACTTCCACTATTTACGTCATTGCTTCATCATGTTCTATGATCATTTGAAGGGTAGGAACATACAGATGGATCAACACTAGATTTGGTTTGATGGATGTGCTGGTCAGTTCAAAAATACACGCATATTTCAATGGATGTGTTCATTGCATAAAAACTACAAAGTTCCACATATGTGGAACTATTTTGAGACTGGGCATGGTAAAGGAGAGCATGATGGAGCCAGAGCATGTGTCAAAACAACCCTACAAAGAGAGGAATTGAAATTATCTACAATATCTACTATTCGAAATGCTCAATCTATAGTCAGGTGGTGCACGTCAGTAATGGGAGAGGAATCAGCTATGTGAGCAGAATCCACAAGAAAGAGACATGTGGAGAGATTTTTTGGGAGGTGGTAGACATACATCGTTCACGTGCATGGGAATGCAAGACTGTTCCTGGCACTCGTGGCTTTCATTCGGTTCGAATGATGACCCAACATTTGAAATTTGGACCAGAAAACTCGCTTGTTTTTGCCTGCCTTGCTGTGATGGTGACTGGGATGTGTGTGAATCATTGGATTGGGTTGATGGATTGGATCACATATCACTTCCACTTGATCAGCATGCAATTGTTGAGTTAACTCTGTTGGAAGAAGACCAATCATCTATTTCTATAGTTTTTTATCATGTATCAGACCTTGTACAACCTGGTATGATGCATTTCCTTAACATTTTTTGTTAAATTTGCGTAGTCTTGAAACTCACATTAATGGCCTTGTATCACAAGGAAAAAAATTTGATCATATACCTACAATCATACTATGCAGGACACATATACACAGTGGTTGCCTCAAAAGATAGTGAATGGGGTGGTGATTACTGGTTGGCATGCTGTATAGAGGGAAAGAAAACCCTCATTATGTCCATGACTGATGATGAAAACAACCATTTCCCCACTGGGTCTATGGTTGTTAAAGGTGACTACCTTACACATGACAACAATGCAAGAAAGAAGAGTGGATATGTTTACAGGGACTACAATCACCTTCATCATCATCATCATCATCGTCATCATCATCATCATCATCATCACCATCAACATCATCAACATCATCCTCATCATCATCCTCATCATCATCATCATCCTTATCATAATCATCACCATCAACATCATCATCATCATCATCATCACCATCATCATCACCATCAACATCGTGAACATCATCATCATCATTCTCATCATCATCATCCTCATCCTCATCCTCCTCATTATCATCACCTTCATCATCACCTTCATCGTCATCATCATCATCATGCTCATCACCATCCTCATCCTCATCATCATC
>LPNX010901299.1:1170971-1184803 GCA_001517045.1 Pseudotsuga menziesii | reverse complement strand
TCATCATCATCATCACCTTCATCATCATCATCATCATCATCCTCACCTTCATCATCATCACCATCACCATCAACATCATCTTCATCACCTTCATCATCATTCTCATCATCATCATCCTCATCCTCATCCTCCTCATCATCATCACCTTCATCATCACCTTCATCGTCATCATCATCATCATGCTCATCACCATCCTCATCCTCATCATCATCATCACCTTCATTATCATCATCATCATCCTCACCTTCATCATCATCATCACCATCATCATCATCACCATCACCATCATCATCATCTTCATCACCTTCATCATCCTCATCATCATCATCCTCATCATCATCATCATCCTCCTCACCTTCATCATCATCATCACCATCATCATCATCACCATCACCATCATCATCATCTTCATCACCTTCATCATCCTCATCATCATCATCCTCATCATCATCATCATGCTCATCATCATCATCACCTTCATCATCATCATCATCATCATCCTCACCTTCATCATCATCACCATCACCATCAACATCATCTTCGTCACCTTCATCATCATCATCATCATCATCATCTCCAACAACATCATGAACATCATGAACATCATGAACATCATGAACATCATCATCATCATCATCGACATCCTCATCATCATCACCGTCAACATCATGAACATCATCATCATTCATCATTATGAGTAATAGGGTTCTTTCATTCCTTCAACAATATAATATGAACAATACCTCAAAGCATGAAACATGACTTCACACGGGTATCTATGGCACTATGTATATAGGTTTTGTCACCTTGGTGCCTTAGACATGGTCAGTGGAGGAGACATGAACTTTAGGATCTAAATCAATCTTCTATCCATCTATGGATAAGTAGATTGCCTCCAACAACCACACATGGATTGTTGAGAGTACCATTAGCCTATGATTGAGGATGTCAGTTCCATTAGGTAGTTTTAAGCATTATGTATAGGTTTCCTAAGGCCTTATTAATGGAATTCCAAGGAAGAATATCATTCCTTTTTCCCTAAATAAACCATTAAAGCACCTAGAGCCATGAACAATGCCTCAAAGCAAAACTCATAATGTTACATGGGTATCCATTATTCTATGTATCCCACTATCATGGTCTTATGGCCTTGGAAATGGTTAATGGAGGAGACCTAAACCTCTATCCCTAAAGGAATATTTTATCCATGTAGGGACAAGAAGGTATCCTCCACCAACAACACGTGGCCTCCTTAGATTATCATTGGACCATGAATGATAATGTTTGTACCATTAGGTGGATTTTCGAAATGGATTTTTGAAATATGTACATGTATTAGGGCCCTGGGAATGTATTTCCAAGGAAGAACACCATGCCTTTATCCCTAAAGAAACCATTGAGCCATCGAGAGCCATGAATAATGACTTGAAGAAACAAGCATGATAGTGTGATGGTATCCATGGAACTGTGTATCCATGTCTTGTATATTGGGGCCTTGGATTATTTTCAACAATAATATTGACTATAATATTGAGTATCCTTGATATTTGACTATAATATTGATGCCATTAGCATGTTGTCAACACTAGGCATGATCGTTGCATCTTTGCACATGGGTTAAGCAAGAATCCAACACTAGCTATGGCTTGTAAGGCACTAGACATGGGAAAGGAAAGAAACCTAGGCGTTAGTCTCTAAAGGAATATTCTAGGAAACAAATGAGGGCCCAATCAACCGCATAATATTGGCCTAGGATATCTTAATTCTTATAATGGAAATTTGGACACCATTATTAGGTTTTGACCATTTTTAAGGTCCAATACCACCATATAATTTTTTTAAAGTGATCCTTTGGCCTACATCTATCATAAAGGGGGAAACACAATATTTTGTCCCATGTGGATCATTCTCAAGTTTTTTCTCATGTTTTAGGAAAAATATAAAATGAGATTGTAATCCCTAAAATATGCATATCATTGTCTAATAGACGTTATAGATGCCCTATATTACCTCATATGTATTCTATTCAAAATTATTGATCGATGATCGGGCCTCTGATCGATGAACCGTCGATTCCGTTGGATTTGTGATGTGGGATTTTAGCTAGGGGGGGGCCTCTTCCTCCTATCCATTTCCCTATTCCCTTCGTCTACGGTCATTTATGAAGCTAGGGTTTCACTCAGTAGGGGACAATGCAGTCATGCCAATGAGGGCCAAACCTGGAAAGCCACAAATGGTGGGGGTGCGGTTGGCATTGCCATATTTCCGATGCCCAAACACACTAGCAGGAGTTGACAGAATTCAAAATTGCTGCTCCGTGAGGTTTTTTGCGCTCTGGGCCCAAGTCCACGAGGTGTCCCTCAATGGTATCTGGAGGTGACCTGAAACTCGCCATAGATTGATGCTCGGGCCTCCGATCGACAAACCGTCGATTCCGTTGGATTCGTGACATGGGATTTTAGCTAGGGGGGTGCCTCTCCCTCCTGTCCATTGCCCGGTGACCTCCATCTACGGTCATTTCTGGAGCTAGGGTTTGCTAAGTAGGGGACAATGCAGTCACGCAAACGAGGGCCAAAGATTGAAATACACAGATGGTGGGGATGCGGTTGGAATTGCCATATTTCCCATTCCCAAACACACTAGCAAAATTTGATAGAATTCAGAATTGCCGCTCCGTGAGGGTTTTTGTGCACCGGGCCCAATTCCACGAGGTGTCCCTGAACGGTATCTGGAGGTGACCTGCAACTCGCCATAGATCGATGCTCGGGCCTCCGATCGATGAACCGTCAATTCCATTGGATTCGTGATGTGGGATTTTAGCTAGGGGGGGGCCTCTCCCTCCTGTCCATTTCCTGGTGACCTCCGTCTACGGTCATTTCTGGAGCTAGGGTTTCACTTTGTAGGAAACAATCCAATCACGGCAACGAGGGCCAAAGCTGGAAAGCCACAGATGGTGGGGATGCAGTTGGCATTGCCATATTTCCCATGCCCAAACACAGTAGCAAGAGTTGAAAAAATTCAAAATTGCTGCTCCATGAGTTTTTTTGCGCACCGAGCCCAAGTCCACCAGGTGTCCCTGAACGGTATCTAGAGGTGACCTGCAACTCGCCATTGATCGATGCTTGGGCCTCCGATCAATGAACCGTTTATTCCATTGGATTCATGACATGGGATTTTAGCTAGGGGGGGGGCCTCTCCCTCCTATCCATTTCTCGGTGACCTCCGTCTACGGTTGTTTCTGGAGCTAGGGTTTCACTCAGGAGGGGACAATGCATTCATGCCAACGAGGGCCAAAGCTGGAAAGCCACGGATGGTTGGTGGGGATGCAGTTGGAATTGCCATATTTCCCATGCCCAAGCACACTAGCAGGAGTTGACATAATTCAAAATTGCTGCTCCATGAGGTTTTTTGCGCACCCGGCCCAAGTGCACCAGGTGTCCCTGAACGGTATGTGGAGGTGACCTGCAACTCACCATAGATCGATGCTCGGGCCTCCGATCGATGAACTGTCAATTCTGTTGGATTCATGATGCAGGATTTTAGCTAGGTGGGGGCCTTTCCCTCTTGTCCATTTCCCGGTGACCTCCGTCTATGGTCATTTCTGGAGCTAGGGTTTCATTTCATGACTAGTTATGCATAAAATTATGTCTTTGAAAGATGCCAACCAACTGGTCTCGAGATTTACAAAATTCTAAACATATTTCTCTAAATTGCTTACAAGATCTCGAATAAAATGATATATGGTATCAATGAGTTTTATTTTATGATGGAATACATCATTTTTTTACAAAGAAATGGCTAAGTTGTTATCACAAAACACATGAGGTGCTTCATTTTCTTCATGCTAGAGATCTACTAAAATCGTCCTTAGCCATATAGCAAGACACACTAGTGATGTTGCTGCCACATAATGTTCCTTCTTTCTCTCTGTGTATTGTTCATGTTAAATCTTCCCCTGCCTCTATTATTTGTTCCACTTCCTTTGATGATAATTGGTTGTGTACGGAATGTTCAAGAGTATATTTTTCCAAATCAATTATTGATTCATGAGACAGTAAGGATCCCATCAACTCTTCTCTTGATAGATGTGACAGTCCTTTGCATTCTTCAATGGCTATACTACAATGGCAAGTTTCTTAGGAAGGATTCTTAACCTATTTCATAGCCTTCTGGTTAGTCAAATATTCTCTATGAATTCTTAGCTAGTTGACGAGTTCCCTTGTATTGTGCACTGGCCATCCCTTGTATTGTTTCCTGATCTCATTATATATATCTGATTTCTATTGGTTCTCGTCATTCTTGAGATATTAGGAACAATCTCATATGAATAAACCAAAATTAATCATTTTTCTCTATTTAAATTGGTCATTGATCTTCACCCAAATCGATGTTAGACACCATTCAAACAAATGCAATGAGTTGGATGCCTTATAACTATTTTTTATAGTTGAAAAATGGACTTAATTGTCCTCTCGAAACTTAAGGATCCTTTTAGTTTTGAATTTGAAGATTTCCCTTTTGTTTGTTTTCGAAACAACATGCCTCCTTTGACCTATATTCATTATGTTCATTGAGGTCACTAGAGTTTTTTTATCAACAAAAATGAAGAATTGGGCATTGCCACAGGTCAATAATTAGGAAACCCTAGATAATGGATATGTTCCTTCTGAGTGTCTTTGTTGGGATATTCTCTCAATTAATTTATCATGTTTATGAGATGAATGGAATTTATATTTTGTCAAGTGTTGGATGTGGAGAAATTATTGGCTTCAAATTGGAAGTGGGAATCAATACTTGAAGCATTTTACACCCTTTCTATATGCCAATATTGAAAGTGTTGAGTTTACGTTGGTGTCTGTACTACTATCTTAATTCCTGCTGATTTATTATTGATTTTTGGCCACATGAGACCTTGGTCATTTCTTTTTCTTTAAAGCAAACATATATTGATAATTGATTTTTGGTCACATGAGACCTTGGCCATTTTGGTCATTTCTATGAATCTAACATGTCTTGTCGTGATACTTGTTCGACGACCATTCGCTCCTATACTAGTTGGATTGGGTCTATGGGAGGGTTTAGGTTTAGCTACTAGTATGAAATTGATGAAGGGTTCTTGTTCTATCACATGGAACAACTTGATTATGTTGGTGTCATGTTTAGCTTGATTATGCAACTGTCATGTTTTGGTGTATTTGTTGTACCAATTGGAGAAGTACACAGATCGATGCTCGGGCCTCCAATCGACGAACCGTCGATTCTGTTGGATTTGTGACATGGGATTTTAGCTAGGGGGGGGCCTCTCCCTCCTGTCCATTTCCCAGTGAACTCCGTCTACGATGGTTTCTGAAGCTAGGGTTTCACTCAGTAGGGACAATGCAGTCACGCCAACGAGGGCCAAAGCTGGAAAGCCACGGCTGGTGGGGATGCGGCTAGCATTGCCATATTTCCCATGCCCAAACACAGTAGCAGGAGTTGACAGAATTCAAAATTGCCACTTCGTGAGGTTTTTTGCGCACTGGGTCCAAGTCCACCAGGTGTCCCTGAACGGTATCTGGAGGTGACCTGCAACTCACCATAGATCGATGCTCGGGCCTCTGATCAATGAACCGTCGATTCCATTGGATTCGTAACATGGGATTTTAGCTAGGGAGGGGTGTCTCTCTCCTGTCCATTGCTCGATGCCCTCCGTCTAAGGTGGTTTCTGAAGCTAGGGTTTCGCTCAGTAGGGGACAATGCAGTCACGCCAATGAGGGCCAAAGTTGGAAAGCCATGAATGGTGGGGATGTGGTTGGCATTACCATATTTCCCATGCCCAAACACACTAGCAGGAGTTTCCAGAATTCAAAATTGCCGCTCCATGAGGTTTTTTGCGCACCGGGCCCAAGTCCACCAGGTGTCCCTGAACGGTATCTCGAGGTGACCTGCAACTCACCATAGATCGATGCTCGGGCCTCTGATCGAAGAACTGTCGATTTCGTTGGATTCATGACATGGGATTTTAGCTAGGGGGAGGCCTCTCCCTCCTGTCCATTGCTCGATGCCCTCCATCTACGGTGGTTTCTAAAGCTAGGTTTTCTCATAACTAGAGGCATAATTCAACTTTTAGATCCCTCCGGGTTGAGGACAAATTACTTGATGTATTTATACATATTAGATGATGTATTTCACCTTTGAGGAGGGATTTGGAGTAAAAATATTTTGTTCAAGGAATTTTCTACATTTTAATAAGAAAGATCTTTGCTTGAGGAGACACCATGTGGAACTTTTGACATGGTCAAACTCTCAAACAAAGAATAAATGTGTGCTTTAATAGGATCTCATGAGTTAGACATATGAGAATTAGCAATGTGGACCTATTCAAGGAATTTTATTGAGTCATAAGGAAAATAATAAGGGAGTGCTCCTCCTTAGGAGGAATCTAGGGATTTCTAAAGAAATAGTATTCTATGGGAGAGTTGTTCGAGGTGAACGCTATAAAAGGAGTTCGTTCTTATTTGTTCAAGTAATCTTTGGAAGAGGGAATCATATCATTCATACAATAGCTCATACTTGGTCAACAAGAGTTTGGATCAGTTTGGTTCAGTTTGGATTAGTGGCAACAGTCTTATACAACCATTATCCTATAGTCTTATACAACCATTATCCGATGGACTTATGCTTCAAATCATGTTGATTCACAAAGTTGGTTCTCGGTCTTTGGATTCTATTGTAGTTCCTTTAATTCTGAGTGATTAGTCATTGAGTGCATGAGGTTTGTTGAATAGTGTTGTTGGTTGTTGATGAAATGTAAAGCATGTATTGCACTTAGTTTTATTGAATTACACTTGAACATTGACTTAACTTGTAATTTAATGAATCCAAAATCTCAATTTTTAATTAGATATATCCAATTGGTGTGCAAGTAGTGAGTTCATTGAAACCTTGAAATACATTGTATATTGCACTTATATTTATTAAATTACACGAGCAAGAACTTTGACTTTAGTGTGCATGTATTGAGATCATTGAAACCTTTAAATATAATAGTTTTTTCTTTTGACATAGTGCATTTATAAGTAATAGATAATACTCACAAATCAATACAATATATTGACACAAGAACATGTGGAAACCAAAGAACAAATTGAAAGTGAAATGTATATTGCCTCCTAACAAAGCTTTTTCCTATAGACACATGATTATGATTGGAATGTTTTCTGGATTATCAAGAATGGGAGTGAATGTACATTTTTTTCATTACTTAGTTTATTGTAATTGTTCATTGTTCTCAAATTTATAACTGATATCTCCATACAATCATAAAATCTATAAAAAATGGGGAACATTACACATAGAAACATTCTTCGCCACACACGTATAATCACACTTAAAAGACTAAACCATGAATATCTCAAGAGCCTTGATATGAAATATTTTTTATACCATGAAAGTTATAATACAAAAATATAAGTCCTAGATCTATGGCCTCTCAATGTACATGTATCAAAAAAATATTTGATGTACATGTGCAAACAAAAGTACATCTGTCATGGACCGTGCCCTTATACTCTAACTCCGGACTGTACATAAAAATACATATTTGTCCTGGACTAACACATCAAAATTCTAACTTTCTCTTGTTTTTCCCGGACCCTGATGCTCTTCGGCTCCGTCTACGACCACTGTGCATCTCTGATGACTGCAAATCAATGACAATATTTCTTGATTAGGTAACTGAGCTAGTACTGTGCATCAATAACAAAGTTTGAAAATTTAAAATATGACTCAATTGTAAATAAAACAAAGACTCACTGCATCCGTCGGGGGTATAGGTGCCTGTGGTGTTGAGGGTGTAGATTCCTGTGGTGTACTCGACCTTGTAGTGAGCCTCGATGCCATACTTCTCTACGAATAAAACAAAATATGTCAATATTCTCAAGAATTATCAACATGTACATGAATGAGAAAGTACTAATCAATTATGTAAAAAATGAACATCTCACTGAAAAAACCATTTCTAGGAGCTGAGAGTGGTGCTCTTCAGTAGTAAGAGGAGCCATAGGTTGAACATCAACCTCAGTTGCATGCACTAATGGACCAGGGCATGGCTACATTCACCAAATGATTAAATAGTTAGACATTGTGCATGTCTAGAAACAATACAAATGAAATGTACAATTACAAATATTCAAGTAGATGTACCTCACTGTGACTTGTCCCTATTGTAGATGCGGCATTGACAGCGGCATCAACAATCCCACTAAGTTCTGGCATGGATGACTCTACATGCTAATGTTGTAAACATGTGAAAATAACATTAAGAAAAACCAATGGTGAAGTGAATACATAGCTAACCAACAACTTCCATTGGAAGTGTGTACATTACCGTGGGATGAGTAGGTTGATCTCCATGCACAGTCGCTCTATTCAAGGAAGAGGGACCTTGTCTGGTGTAAAAAACCCCCTTATCTATGTTTGGACTACTGGGAGATCTATACCAAAGAGGTGGTGCAGGGATCTGTGATGACGTCTGCATTCATAAAGTGTTACCATAGTTAGACATGGATTTGAATGGATGGAATAATATGTACTGAAAAAATAACATGTTGTAATATACTTACCCCTTCCTGGGACATATCTCCACCACGGGAGTGAGCGCTTCCATCAATTTGGTGCTCCTCTTCAGATGCGTCTAGCATATGCAAGTTTAAAAATTATATTTACATTAGCGATCTCTATAAAGGAGTGTACAGTAAGAAATTTAAATAATTCAAACAAGATTCAATCATAACCCATGTACTTACATTCTTTAAGTAGTCGTAAATTCCACCTTGGACTAGTACGTTGATATCTTCATCTTCAGCATCATGTTCCAAGTGGGGTTGCTACAACTTCAAAAATTGTAAATATTAGACATTTTAGTAAATTAATCAAGACTAACACATGCATTAACAAAATTATACATTTAATAACAAATTGACAAGTGTTTAGATATTACCTCAGTTGTGGTTCTCTGGGTCTCGGGTACAACCACACCGGGTGCAGTACCACCCCCGTGAAAGGCATCAAACTCCTGCAAGAGTAAATATTGCATATATATTATGAATCTTTTAATATGCTAGATATAGTATGGAACAATTAAAAATTGAGTTCAATAACAGAGTTTTAAAACAAATTCCTTACCTGACCACCAGACATCGTACTAGTACCATGTCTTGGTCCGGGACCATAACAGGGTCCCCCACATGATGTGCAGACGTGCGGTCTATCCCCACCGACAGATGTCCCTCCACCACCAGAAGCTGGTGGTTGTACACCAGCAGAGGAAGAGGGCGCTCTCTCGTCAATAGTGGCCGCGTGTCGAAAGACCATCTCAGCTAGAGTAAAAAATGCATCCTATGTCTCGGAAACCATGTCATGTGCAGGAGGGATGTCTGCTCTCGGTAGTTGGGCACGGGGTGCAGGTATCTGTGGATTGGCATCTCTATGCCTAGAATGGGTTCGATGTTGGGGAATTCCCCTACCAACTCCCTGGAAGCCCAACATGTCAAAATAGTTGACATGTTTCCCCATCACAAACTCTGCATACAATTTTCGGAGGAAGTACATCGGTACTTCCCTATTGTTGTGAGGGGGGATGTCAAAAACCATGTACCACCTATCCATCCAGTTGTCTCTGATAGGTGGAAAAGTGCACCACTCAATAGAAATATGTGGCCTACTGATCTCCGATATGTTATCCATCCTAGGCACTCTAAATAGTGAATAGATGGCTTGTTTTGTTATTTTCAGCTTTTTTACCTCATTGTAACTCAAGCCATCAACATATTGTTTCCTTTTTCTCTCCCTGTAAGATGCGATGCTATACAATGCATCATTTGATCTTGTGATCGTATCAACAATAGATAGCAATGAATCTGATAGGGAGCGACGGAGCTCATATCCACCCCTCCAAGCTGAACCTATCTCTCTCAAATGGCCAATGAACCTCAGTATCTCTGCATTGTTACAATCCATAGTAGCCACTGCAATCATAAATACAAATAAAATATCATTAGAAATATAAACACATGATATAATGACATATATAAGAACTGAAAACTGTATAACTATTGACATATAAACTAAATCTGTCATGTAAATTTAAAGATTGATCTTGAATTTTACAGTAAAGAATAGGCGGCATAAGCTATTTAGAGTGTTAGTCTATTCATAAGCTATTTATTGTTAATGAGAGGGGCCATTGTTGAATGAAGTTGGTAATAATTTCTAAGCCATTTATTAATTTAATGAAGATTATTAGCATTTTGATGATGATGAACTATGAAGAAGCCATAGATCTCATCTCAAGAACAATTGATCAATATATCACCCCTTTTTGAAAAAGCAGTAACACTGTATATATTTTGAAATTTTATTTGTGATAGTATTGACAATAATGTGGGTGCTAATACAAGACTAATAGGATCCAATGTAAACAAGGTGATTATTAGACACCCTAATGCCACTTATTTAGTTCTTGTTGTTTAGATTGGGAATCAAGGTGTTCACGAGGTTTCCAGCCATGCTTCTCATGGCAAGCACCTCCAACGAGTGATTCAATTAGTGGTTGGTGCACTATATTTTAGAGTTTTATAGTGGTGTATAATTACAGTAAGTTTATTATTACGAGTCCATTCTTTAAAATCAACATTTATCTATTGGGATTGATGTAGAAAATGAAAAAAACATGAAAAAAATTGAAGAAAAGACCTCACAAAGGGAAGGTTAATCCAAAGGTGGTAATGGAGGGATCAAGCACACCCAAAATCGCATATTGACAGTCGAGGTTTCGCCTTCGTTCGTCCAATAGCCGCACCGATAATGAGAAAAAGACGGCCTCGGCCGGTTTAAAAGAAAAACAGGTTTTAAGAATTGCATGTGAGTTTTAGAAAAGTAAATCGCGCACGCGATTTCCTTTGCTAAAACGCGCACGCGATTTTGTTTACTAGCCTAGTTGGCATGACCATTGCTAGCCTTGGAACTAGGCTTGGCAGATTTGGTGTTTCTTGGGTTGATTTCTTTTTTTGGATGAAGAGTGAATGACTTCACTCTACCATTGCATCTAAAGGGTCCATCAACTTCTTGCACACACCCTATGGAGTGCATCAATCAAGGGATCATAGTACTTGGGTAGTGGTAGTGACAAGCTAGAGATGGATAGATGCCAAGTGGGGGATTCGAAATGGAGACCTTACAGAAAGGGGAACATATATATATATATATGATGTTTTCTTATAGTACGTGTATGATCTATGCATGCATTGGCCACGCATGCACACTTTGCACACGTATACCAATATTGATATACAAATACTTAACACAGTAAATAGTGGTATATGTTTTCGTAGCTATATATGTTAATCAAATAATGAATGTTACGTTGTTAGATATGTGTGACACAAGTCAATTAACATATTCATTAATCATAGGTGAGAACTATAATGAGTAATTCATAAGTAGGGTCAATTACAATTACCGTTAGAAAGTTGTCGTGAGTAGACTTAAACATTTTCAATATACATTAGAAAAATTGTTAGGGTTGTTTAAACCCTCAAGGGTGTGTAATTATGAATCTATAGATAACATGTTGATGACTATGATACTTGTCATTAAAAACAAATAAATATAGAATGTCTTATTTATAATTATTATTAATGGTATTATTATTATTATTATTATTAATGATAATAGTGCCTCTTGTGGTAACATAGTCTACTGTTTAATTAAACAACTACTACTACTACTACTACTATTATTATTATTATTATTATTATTATTATTATTATTATTCTCTTGGGTAAACATAGTCAATTATTTAAATAAACGAAAGTGGAAAGGCGTTCTCTATTCATTAATACTAAAAGCTTGCGCGTCAAAATCCATAGTTTGGGGCAAGTTAATATCTTATTATCCATTGTAGGACTCAAATCAATGAGTTTGCAAGATCAGCCCATAAACATTATAATTAAAAGAAAAAAATCTAATCTTCTATGAGTATAGTCAATCTCAAAAAAGAGAAACTCTATTGAAAGTGTATCAGATTACATATCTTTGCTACTAAGCCTACAAGATCTCAGTACTATATTATTATATTTAATAACAACTAAGAATTAAGTCATCCTACCTAACCTATCTTTCGAAATATTTAGTGAAAGGTTCAGGGAAATCAGGCCGCCGTTAAGAATTCAATGGAGTTGGGTCAGCCTTATGAGCATTATCTAATGATTGTCACACTATTTCTTTTGAAAGGTGGCATGATTAGCTAGAATGCATGAAAAACCGCGCCATCTCGTGGCTCGTGTGGAAGAGGATAGAACATCACGAAATTTACCAGATTGTTACCGTTAAAAAAATAATATATATATATATATTATAATGTTGATTAAGAAACGTTATATATATAAATTTTCAAATATTACATTAAGTTAGTTAAGAAACGTCATTATTACATTAAGTTAGTAACAAATGGTTGATTAATTGACATTTGGGTTAATTATTGATTACCATTAATAAATATGAAATTATGTTAATGATATTAATAATGTTAATAATGTTTTGATGAACTTATTTGCTGAATGGAATACTTGAGTTACTAAATCATTAAGTAGGTATTAATGGTGTTATTTATCTTAAATAAGGTTATTATCAACTTAATCAATAAATGATAATTAGAGAATTAATCTTAATTAAAGTTCCATTGTTGAAGATGGTAAATAGTTCAATAAATAATTATTAGGGTTAATTATAATTAATTAGAATGTGGGGATACATGAGCACCAATTAGTTATAAATAAATAATTATTGAATTTGTTAAGTTTAGTTACATTTAATTGTTAACTATGGTGAAGGAACATGGCTTTACAATAAGTAAGTTAAAAGAAAATTGTGATGAGTTAGAGAAATGGCATGGTAAGGTATGAGAGGAGGTTATTCATATCTAATACTTTGATTACCTTAGTAATAACAAGAGAGGAATATGCAACTTAACCCATTAAACAACTCGACATGTTGAAATTAATTACTAATGAGATATGTAACAAGACTGTGTCGTAATCACCTCAAGATATTCCCAATTAGAATATGATTAGGTTAATAGATGAAGAGCATGCATATATATAGTAATAAAAAGGGAGGAATATGCAACTTAAACGATTAAACAACTTGACATGTTGAAATTAATTACTAATGAGATATGTAAAAAGACTATGTCGTAATCACCTCAAGATATTCCCAATTAGAATATGATTAGGTTAATAGATGATGAGCATGCATATATATAGTCACGTGAGTCATAGTGCATATACTAAACCTTATGTTACGTGGAGGTTCCCTTCACCTTGTAAGGATACATTAAGTTATGATTTACGATCTTATTGTTGTATGAAGTAATTGTGTAAATAAAGTAGGTCAAAATTATGGGAGATGCATGAATGATTGTGTTGTAGAAAACAAACAAATGAACATGAATAAGTAGGTGCAGGGGATAAAATATTCGTAATAAGGTAACAATCCATAAATAATATATGTGGAGTTGTCAAATTGTAAATGTTGAAGAATCTATGTGTACATGCAAGGAGGATAATTGTGAGGGGGGATCATGTTATCCTTGAAGGGAATGACCTTATTCCAATTTAAGGTGTAACCAATAAAGAGGGTGTATTGCAAAAACACATAAGTGAGAGTTCTTTAAAAGGGTTGTGTAATGTAATAAATTGATAAGCAAATGGTCTAAGTTAAATGATCGAATAATGGTAGTACCTTGGATTCCAATTAAAGTTACCTAGGAGACAAGATAATCTTATAAATCA
>LPNX010901299.1:1132636-1170410 GCA_001517045.1 Pseudotsuga menziesii | reverse complement strand
GTTCTTTAAAAGGGTTGTGTAATGTAATAAATTGATAAGAAAATGGTGTAAGTTAAATGATCGAATAATGGTAGTACCTTGGATTCCAATTAAAGTTACCTGGGAGACAAGATAATCTTATGAATCACATTAGAGATTATACAATGTACTTCAATGGCATATTAATTGCTATGTATTAAGTATAGTGATGAACCTTGAATAGGTCAAACCATTAGCCTATGCAAATGTTAAACGACACACACACACACACACACACACACACACACACACACACACACACACACACACACACACCATACATCCATACATCATGACGAATGGTTGATAACTTCGGGATGAAGTTTCTTGAAGGGTGGGTCTATGTAATGCCCCGTTTTGACCTTATTACATGAACTATGATTTTATGTCTACATTTGCTTACTCTTGTGGAACTTTATTAGTTTGATGACAGTCTAGAATTTGGGATATGTTATTTTACAGAACTTATATGCATGTGGGTGATGTTAATATTATGAATTATGTTCATGTTTTGATTATGTCTTTAACATGTTGTAACACCCCATATTTTGACTAGGCGTGTTTATCCGTTAGACATATTACACTGTATTTGATTATTATCTGTTGGACTTAGCTAGACTAAGTAAACTATGTTTTCTACAGGTTAGACCTAATTATAGGTTGCTACTGTGTTTATGGTGTTACTATGCTTACACTGATACTATGATTATGATATTATCATTATGTTATGCAATTACTATGTGGTATTTATCCCGAGATTCATTTCGTTCATAACAACAATGTATGTTTAAGTGGTTGTCCTTAATGAAATGAGATATATATATGATGTTGTATGTGGATAACAATCCATGATGTGAATGATTTAATAATTTTATGTGACGAAAGGAAATGATGTTGATAATGTGGACCAACTAATGATTGAATCAAGATATTGTTACAAATTTTTGTTTGCAAACTACTAATCTGTAGTAAACATGGAATATGTAATAACTAGATACTTTATATGAACTGTGGTATAGTACCTATTTTGCAGAAGATCCTTTTTTACCAAAGTTGATGATACGATGACACACTAATTATATCGATAACCACAAAGTATGGTTTTGATGGGGTATAGACCCAAGATGTTGAGAGGGATGGATGTGTTCCACCCTATGTTTCTATGATACCCGTGGTCATGGGAGGGCCATGCTGAGACATGGTCTCCAAGTTGTTGTGATGACAATGGCTGGATCCCTGCTAGGAGAGGCTAGGTCCGCTGTTCAGCCAACGCCATCGCTCTCATGTACTCATGTGGTCAGGTCGGTGAAGCCGACATCCACTTCTATACTAGTAGAGGAAGGATAGGGAGGATGGAGACATAGGTTAGGATGGGAGGATGTCATAGCTAGTACTATGTGGTGTCAGGGGGAGCTATGACACCAAGATTAGTAGTAGTAGGTGTCTCTTTCTTGAAAATAATGGATTGAGAAATGAATATGAAACTATAATGATGTTATAAATTAATTGGTTAATGATTAATGATTGATGATTCTAGAAAGATTACATGTTTGTATGTTAATCCGGTTTGGTATTTTGTGATTGTTATGTCTTGTATCCATGAATTCTCTATCATTGCGAACCATTATATATATATATATATATATATATATATATATATATATATATAGGATATATGATGTTTTCTTATAGTACGTGTATGATGTATGCATGCACTGGCCACGCATGCACACTTTGCACATGTATACCAATATGGTATATGTTTTCGTAGGTAAATATGTTAATCAAATAATGAATGTTATGTTATTAGATATGTGTGACACAAGTCAATTAATGTATTCATTAATGATAGGTGAGAACTATAATGAGTAATTGATAAGTAGGGTCAATTACAATTACTGTTAGAAAGTTGTCGTGAGTAGACTTAAACATTTTTAATATACATTAGAAAAATTGTTAGGGTTTTTTAAACCCTCAAGGGTGTGTAATTATGAATCTATAGATAACATGTTGAGGACTATGATACTTGTCATTAAAAACAAATAAATATAGAATATCTTATTTATAATTATTATTAATGGTATTATTATTATTATTATTATTATTATTATTAATGATAATAGTGCCTCTTGTGGTAAACATAGTCGAGTGTTTAATTAAACAATTATTATTATTATTATCATCATTATAATTATTACGCTCTTGGGGTAAACATAGTCAATTATTTAATTAAACCAAACTTGAAATAACTTGAGTAAACTAATTATTAACCAAGTAGACCAAATGATTATGTGTAAGTTAAATATATATATTAAACTATGGAATCTCACCATCAAGCCATGACTTCACTTATTTAATGATAATAATTGTTAATGTTATTATTAATATCATATTCTGGATTGAGTAAGACAACTAAGATATCCACATATACGAAACTTTAAGGGTCAAACAAGATAATTAATATATTATTATTTTATTCATTGATTAGAATAGGACTAGCCATTAACCCACCATCACGTGAGGAACCTGTAGTGAGCATTTCAAGAAAAATTAAATCCTATACAACCAACTTATTCCATTCAACTTAAATAGCTTTAACTATGGGGATGCTCGAAAGAAGGGAAAATTGATAAATAAATGTATATTCGTGATTATAATAAATTACTAGTGGAAGAAACTTAAAGATGTAGGTGAATGGAGTGTTTGGGGGAAAGGCGGTGGAGTAAGGTGGATGCAAGGAGGAAGAAAATGACTATTTAGGAGAGGTTTCATGGAGAGATGGGGGGGTTGGTTTTATTTTGGAAGTTAGAAATTAGACTGTGTATGAGTGGAAAAGAAGGAAAAGTTGAGGAGGGGAAAAATCAAGTACTGAGAAATGGTTGAAAATGAAGAAGGATCCAGAGGGACTACAAAATAAGGAAGCTCCTCTTGGTATTATTGGTTTGTGGACTCGGGGGCTAGGAAACCCATGAGTTTCCTAGGACCAACACATGATGAGAGCTGGTCGGCACGGTGGCTCATCATTTTTGTAAACAAAGGCATCCTGCAGGGTTTGCACCAACCGGCTGGATCTACTACAACCACTTGAACAGGTACTTCATATACTAAATTCATGCATGGTATTATTGACTAATTTACTAAAATTCATGAAGTTTATTACACATGTACAGTTCATATTTCTACATTGATATGTTTATGAAACTAATAGAACATACATGGATATAAACATGTAAATATGATTAAAAGATCTTGATTTTATTATGAGCATAACATAGAGAAGAACATTGAGAAATGGACTTAGTGCTCTTCCGGAACATGCCTATAAGTGTTAGGTCCAAAATTCGGGATATGACACAATGGATCTCCCTTTTGGAAACTCATTATCGCTCTGTGGTGTTTGAGTTGTTGACTAAGTTGAATAAGTTGAACTCTGAAGTGCAAATCTGGGAGAAGGTAAAAAAGATCGAGGATAATGAGGAAATAGAAAAGTTGTATTTGGAGTTACAGTCCCTTTCTAATGTTGTAGATGAATTCTATTTCTCAGATGATAGAAAAGAGAAATCTCAAGATTTAGAGACAAAACAAGGTGACATTCTCTAGAAAAAAGAGGATACCCTTCGTAAAAAAAGTAGAGTTGTTTGACTCAAGTGAGGAGATAATAATTTGAAGTTTTTTCATAAGTGTGCTAACCAATGAAGAATGTCGAACTCTATCTGGGAAATAGCTTAGAAAGAGGGTGAGTTGTGTCATGATCAATCCTCTATCAGTAAGGAAAGAAATGGTCATTACAAATCTTTGTTTTCTCAATCTAATGAACTCAAGTTAATGGAATAGTTAAATTTTGTGAGGAATTTTCCTCACATGGACGTTGAAGAAGATCCCATCTTGGGGGATAGGACGGTGATATTAGTGGAGGTGAAAGATACGCTGAAATTGTTTGCTAAGGACAAGATTCTAGGCTTTGATGGTTGGACGGTGGATTTTTTCAGTCATTTTTTGGATTTGGCCTCGAGTCTAAAATATCAAAGATTGTGGAAGAGTCTGGCTCCAATAGGATTTTTGGTGAATTCATGAATTCGACGTATCTCACTCTCATACCTAAGAAGGATTATCCAGACAATTTTATGGATTATAGGATGATATTTCTTTGTAACCTCCTATACAAGTTGATATCTAAAATCATAGTGAAAAGACTGAAACCTTTCTTGGGTAAGTTTATTTCTGAGGAGCAATTTTCTTTCTTACCTCATAGACAAATTACCTACATCGTTCGGGTTGTACAAGAATGTCTCCATACATATAAAATCAATAAATAGATGGTGTTTTCCCTCAATATATATTTAATAATGTCCTATGACCATGTGGATTTGTCATGTCTTAAGCTGATTCTTTTACAAATTGGCTGTCACTAGATATGGTAGAATGGATTATGAGTGCAATCACCATAGCCTGGTTTGTTGTGCTCATCAACAGTGTTCCTATGGAGTTCTTCAAAGGTAGCAGGGGGATCCAACAGGGATTCCCCCTCTCCTCGTACTTGTTTATTCTCTAAGTGGAAGTTCTTAGTATTCTAATTCAACACAAAAAAGAAACAGTCGCATTTTTAGTGTTTAATGACTGCAAGGGGTCTATCCTTTTCTCACTTACTGTTTGTCGATGATGTTATCATCATTGGAGAGGGATCAATTGAAGAATGGAATTATATGAAGTATGTTATTAAGATGTTTTGCAAAGCGTTCGAGTTAGAGGTAGGTAATAATAAATCTCTCCTCTTACATTCCTGTAAGGAACAGTCACGAGTTGATACGTTGCTTTCTCTATTTACCTTTAATTCTGGTTACATTGATGATGGCCTGAGGTACCTGGTTTTCCATATAAAACCCAATGGTTATGGGCCCAAAGACTGGGATTGGTTGTTAAAAATTATAAATTAGAAAATTTCTAGATTGACATGTCGCTACCTGGACCTGGAAGGAAGGATGGTTTTGGTATCCTCAGTTCTTTAAGGCATTCTAGTTTACTAGTTTACTAGATGTCTTTATTTTCTATCCCAGAGACTATCCTTTCACAAATCACACCAAATATTTTGAATTTTTTGTGCGAATACAATTTGGTGGACATAAAAATTCATTATGCGTCGTGGGAAAACCTATCCCTCCCTCGTGATCAAGGTGGTTGGGTTATAAAACACCTGGGTATCTTCAACTCCTCTCTTTGTGAAAAACCACTTTGGAGATCATTTTCGTTTGTGCAGGAATCTAGTTAAGGAAAACTACTTTAACGGCCTTGACCCCTTGTATTGTCTAAGAGTTGGTCCAATAAAATACTCCTCGAGGTCGACTATTTGGAAAAGCTTGATAAAACGTATACCTGTCATTTCAGAAGACTTGAGCTGGAAAGTTGGCAGGAGGTTCCAGATGTTTTTAGGCATTGATATGATCTGTGGTATTGGTGAAAAATATCTACTCTCTCTTAATATGATTCAAGAGCTTCAATCATGAAAATTATTTGTTCTAAAAGATATTAATTTCGATGTCAGTCTCAACAAATGGGTAGGTGCAACATTATTGGGTTTGTCTAGTAGGAATGTGGAAGAATGAAACATATTCACTATAGCTCTTAAGAAAGGTAATGTTTATCTTTTAGATTTCCCATATGAGTTTGTTTGGCTGTGCAACTTGATTTACGTTAAGGTGAATGCAAAATTGGCATACAAATCAACTATATCTATAGAAATCCCATTTGAAATAGATTGGTGGATGGAATGGATATGGAAAGGGACTCTACCATTGAAAATTAAGTTATTTTCGTGGTTGAGTCTAAAAAATAAGATCCTGACTTGGAAGGTCTTAGAGAGAAGAGGTGTTGTGGGTCCAGGAATATGTTCACTCTTCAGTTCAAACTTGGAGTCAGTTGCACATTTGTTTGGAGACTAAATCTTTCTTTTCAGAAGTTTAGCTTTTACATATGAACCGTTTCAACATCAAGCATTATTGGGGAGCTGCTTTAGTTCTCGATAATTTGAAGATGTGGTACAGAAGAAAGGGTCCTTACAATCACCAACCCCTTTTTGTGATGTGGGAAGTCTGGAAAGCTAAGAATGCTTCAATTTTTTCCAATTGTCTACAAAAAACTGAGGTTTTTTAATTTAAAGATCCTATGAGCTTTGTCTCAGTGGTGCAAAGACTCTATACCTAGTAAGTGTAGAAATTAACCCTTTACACCTTTTGCAGGGTACCCATTCGGTTTCTTTGATGGAGTAGCACCAGATGGAGCTTGTGGTGTGGGATTCATGATAAATCTTAAGTGGTGCAAAGAGTCTATACCCAGTAAGTGTAGAAATTACTCCTTTCCTCCTCTTTTATTGGGTTTCTTTGATGGAGTAACACCAAATGGTGCTTGTGGTGTGGGATTCATGATCAAAGTTGAGTGGTGCAAAGAGTCTATACCGAGTAAGTGTAGAAATTACTCCTTTCCTCCTCTTTTGCTCGGTTTCTTCGATGGAGCAACATCGTATGGAGCTTGTGGTGCAGAATTCGTGACCAAGTTTGATAACAAGTCTTTTAAATGTTGGCGTAAGGATGGTAAGGGCACAAATACTCGGATAGAAATTATTGGTTTGTGGAGTCTTCTCCATTATGAAAGAGTTTGGGGGATAAAGCATTTACTGGTGTTAGGAGACTCCCAAGTCAAGTGGTCATTAATTGGGAAAAGGACATGGATAAAATGAATTCTTTGGATCTCATTCACTCGCTAGCATCAAAATCTTAAAGCTTGGGTTTACTTGGTTATCCTTTAACCATGTTTTCAAAGAACTAAACTAGGATGTGGATGCTCTCTCCAAACTTGACTTGGGAGAAATGGATGGGAAAATCCAGTTTTCCTTTTACTCTAAGGGATTTGTATCTAGATAAAGCCATTTACATTTTTTTAAATAAGAGGTATGGGTTTTGTCATATTTTGTTAAAAAGTTAAAGACATTGTTTTATGTTGGGTTGTAAATTCAGTTTTTTTTGAAGGGATGTAGTCTTGTTGGCCAGAAGTTATAAATTTTTGGAAGAAAAGACCCAATTTTGAATGTAACTAGTCAATTTTGACTTTACAGGTTTACTACTGAATCTATCACATTGTAATGTTGACACAACTTTCTTTAATAAAAAGTTGGTTTGTATTTTATATGTGAAAAAAAGAAAATTAAGACAAGTTTGAATTTTCAAAAATCTGTGCATAAACTAATAAAATGAATATGTTTCTTATTAATAGAAGGAATAAACTCACAAGAAAAGTAGGTCATGTTTCAATTTTTCAAAAGTCGGTGCATAAACAATTAAAACGAATATGTTTATTATTAGTAGAAGGAATAAACTTACAATTTAGACAATAGTTGAACTCATATGCAAGATCATCCTTATCGTGAGACAGTAACTTGCGATCTATTTAGGAAGTAGCTCAACGATGGAAGCGAGTTCGAAAAAATCCAAAGGCTTTGTATCTATCTTCCATCGAATTTGTCAGAAAACAAAATGAAGAGAGAAAAAAAAAATGGATCGACATTTTTTCTTTGGATTTATTTCTTCGATGGGAAACCAGATGGGCAAAGACACGCAGAAGGGAATTTTACTCTTAGAAAATAAAACCTCCAGAGACATCGGCATGGCAACAGAAAAAAAAAACAAGATAAAGATATAATAGTCTCTTTCGTATTATAGTTCCATTGGCTAGGAAATGCTTACTAGTAAAGTGCCTTATTTTTTTACCAAATATATTGTAAATATGTTATTAACTAGTACAATAGCTCAAGAATCTAACTTAGGATTGGACAATCAGATCTAGCACAAAACCAATCAAGTAAAATAGAATACATCCTATTATCAAACCTCTAAGGCTTAACTTTTACTTGAAAAATGAATTAACTCTTTACCGATTCGAAATTGAGGTCACATATCTTTCATAAAAAACAAAACCATCCAAACCTCTATTATGTGCTAGTAAGACCATTGTGCAATGGTAGCCATCGTATAAATAATTTATGATAAGTATTATTATTAAAAACGAAACACAAAATTATAAGAAGGTACAGACCCAAAGGGGGTCTTATTAAGTTAAGTAAATATAAAATAGAAGTATCACTACAACAAAGCCCTGTGATTAGCGTCTCTTTTAGCTTCTTTTTTAGCGTCCAATATCACTTTTAGTGTATTTTCATCATTTTTTGCGTCTCTTTTTCAATTTTCGGGTTATTTTGGATTCTAATTAGCATCCTTATTAGCACCCTAATAAGCATCCCAATTAACGTCCCAGTCATCATCCCAATTAGCATCCAAATTAGTGTCTTTTTTTAAAAGTTGGCGCTATTTTGCATGTTAATTAGCATCCCAATTAATGTCCCAATTAGCATCCCCATTAGAATCCCAATTAGTGTTCCAATTAGGATCCTAATTAGCATCCTAATTAGCGTCCCTTTTTAAAATTTGGCGCTATTTTGGATGCTAATTAACATCCCAATTAATGTCCCAATTAGAATCCCAATTAGCATCCCGATTAACATCCCAATTATCGCCCCTTTTTAAAAGTTTATGTTATTTTGGACGATAATTAGCATCCCAATTAACGTATTAATTAGAATCACAATTATCATCCCAATTATCATATCAATTAACGTCCCAATTATCATCCACAAAAGCCTCCCATATAACGCCAAGATCAGTCTCCAAAAAAATGTCCTGATTAACATAGCACCATATATTGATCAAGGGTTAGGAATAGCACCATGAATTTCAGCAGAAAAAAAATTCAACATAGCACCAAGTATAGAGCTAGGAATTGCACCTAGAAAACATTCAACATAGCGCAAGGTATAGATCTAGGTATAGTGCTTGGAATAATTCTTGAAATTTCAAAAGGAATTGCACTAGGAATTGCACTAGGTTTAGAGCTAGGAATTGTGTTCGGAAAATGTCTGACATAACGTCAGATATATCAATGTCAATGTCAATGATCATGATTCATGTGATAGTACTTTTGGATATTGATTTATCATAGTGGCACGTAAATGATTTTAATGACGACACTTTTGGATCTTGATTAATCCTAATGAGGGGTAAATTACCTTAATGTCACCTAAATTTCTCTAATGGTATTTGAGTGTCCCCAACAACATTTGATAGACCCTAATGGCATATGATTGGCCATAACAACATGATGATGATGCATTAAAATAATTATGATGGAGTGTATGGATATTTTTTGATAAGTATAAGACTATATCATCCATTCTTTTGAGGCAGTATGCTCCTTGATCGTTATTATCGTAATTATATTGATGATTACTACGATGATGAAAATGATGTTGATTTATTGTATGATGATGATGACGATGTGGATGTGGATTTCAATGATTATTATGCATGTGGTAGCACTTTTGGATACTAATTGATCCTAATGGCACCTAAATGTCTGTAACAACATCTAAATCACCATATTATCATCGAAATGATTGTAACGACATATAAATGACCATAGCAATAACATGAATCCTAATGATGATGAGTGATTAAAAACACTAATGGAATATGAGTGACCATAATGACAATGATGAAGATGATTTTGTTGATGATGTACTTAATGCTAACGATGATGATGATAATGAGGATGATGATCAAGATGATGTTGATGTACCATATCGCATTGATGATGACGACGATGACAACATTGATGTCCACGATGATGATGAATGTCATAATACTTATGGATACTGACTGATCCTAATGAAACTTAAATGTTCATAATGACAAATCAGAGACATATTAATATGACCTAAATGGTTCTAATGACATTTAGTTGTCACCGATGACATTTTAGCGACCTTAATGGCATTTGAACGATTGTACAACATGACATGGATCCAAATGGTGAAGAATGATGATGAACCAAAGTGGCATATGAGTGAACCTATTAATGATGATGGAAATGATGTGGTTGATGATATACTTGTTGATGAGGATGACGATGACCATGATGTTGTTTATGATGTACTTGTTGATGTTGATTTTGATGTTGATGTCGATGATGATGATGATGATGATGTAATGTACAATGCAATTTATGTTGACATTCACTTGTCCTTGACAACATTTGAGTGAACTTAATGGCATTTGAGTAACCTTAATGACACTTTTCCTCGACAACATTTCAATGATAAGTTGGATGTGGTAAATTTATTGCAAAATATTAGCTACTATATATAGATAACCACATTAATTGGAAAAATGTTATTGATAAAATAAGTTGTCTACCTTGTCAACATTGTTCATTGGTGCAAGATGGAACATTAATATAGTAAAGTTCATACAATTATTCAATAATGTGCATAATATTAACTAAATAATCATTAAAATTTCATTATTCAATGAATAATAAAAAATGGGAACACATGTGGTTAAAATAAATCGAAACAAAAATAACTTTTGCTAAGCGCATGATAAAATGCCTATTTTGAATAGTGATTCCATGTCCATTTAAGTATAGGGTCATTAAGAAGCAACCTTTGAAAAATTCTAAATCAAGAAACTAATTCAAAATTACTAAATCCATGTGATAAAAAAACAATTTCAAAGCTTTGGACATAAGATCATAATTATCAAGTAATATGGATTAGAAATCATGTAAAATAAGAAGTCTCCATTTACATTATTATCAGTATATATGCCATCCAATGCTTCCTTATCAATTTTGATATGTTGATTGTGCCTAATGACACGATGATGATGATGATGCATATCGACAATGATAAATATGTCAATGATGATTTATAGAATAGGGTGTTCTTGACAATGATGATGTCAATGTTAATAATGATGATGCATGTGAGTATAACACTAGTTGATATTGATTGGTCCTCATGAAAACATAATTCACCCTAATGGCATTGGATTGACCATAATAGGGCCTATATGGCCCTAGTGGCATATGATTATCCCTAACAACATTTTAGTGACCCTAATGGAACTTGAATCACCATAAAATCAAGAGGATGATCATGTTGATGATGGATGATGGCAAGGATATTGATGATGATGATTAAGATGATAACAATGAGGTTGAGATGAATGACTATGATTATGATGATATATTATGATGACAATGATGATGATGATGAAGTTGATGTACTCATATAGGTTGCTAATGATCATGTTTATGATGGTAACGCTATCAATGCCAATGCTCATGATTCATATGATAGTACTTCTGGATCTTGATTTATCATAGTAGCACCTAAATGACCATAATGATGGAAATTTGGGTCTTGATTGATCCTAATGAGGGGTAAATTACCTTAATGTCGCCTAAATTGCTCTAATGGAATCTAAGTGTCCCAAACAACACTTGATAGACCCTAATGTCATTTGATTGACCCTAATAACATGACGACGATGCATTATGATAGTTATGATGATGATGATGATGATGATGTACTTGATGATGTCGATGATGAGTACGATGACAATAATGATGTTGATTTATTGTATGGTCTTGATGACAATGTCGATGTCAAAAATGATGATGCATGTGGTAGAACTTCTTTATCCTAATTGATCCCAATTGATCCTAAAGGCACCTAAATTTCTGTAACAACATATAAATGACCCTATTCTCACCAAAATGACTATAGTGACATCTAAATGACCCTAGAAATTACACAACATGCATCCTAATGGAAATTAGTAATTATGAACACTAATTGCATATGAGTGACTGTAATGATAACATTGACGATGATTTTGTTGATGATGACAATGAGGATGATGATGAATATGATGTTAATGTACCTTATGACATTGATAATGATGACGATGATGACAACGTTGATGTCTGCAATGATGATGCATGTGAGAATGATTTTATATACTGATTGATCCTAGTGGAACTTAAATGTTTGTAATGACATATGCGCAACATATTAATATCACCTAAATGACAAGTGACATTTAGTTGCCGTAGACAACATTTGAGTGACCTTAATGGAATTTGAGTGACTATAACAACATGACGTGGATCTAAATGGTGATGATTGATGATGGACCATGGTGGCATATGAGTGACCCTATCAACGATGATGACAATGATGGCGTCGATGATGTATTTGTTGATGAGGATGATGATCACCATGATTTTGTTGATGATGTACTTATTGATGTTGATGTTGATGATGATGACGATGAGAACGATGATGATGGTGATGCAATGTATGATGTACTTTCAAATTACATTCACTTGTCCTTGACAACATTTGAATGAATTAATGGCATTAAGAAAAGCCAGTGTCAATGATTTGCAATCTATAGTAAAAAGAAGTTTTGTTTTGTTGGTTAATATTCTAAATTGAAATCCTTGTTTAGACCTCCATTCCACATAGACATAGTTTTTATTCTATTTGAGTTCAATATATGTAACATATTCAAGATTTGTCTCATTACTATATTGATTGATTTAAAATTAAAAAATATATATATATATTTATTTAAAGTTTGTTTCTATTAAATCTAAATAAACAAATAAAGAAACCAATATATATTATCATTACATAAATTTATAAAAGCTTACCAATTCCTTTTCTTAAAATGAGAAAATGGAAACAAGAAGAGTTGCTAAGACAACAAGTCCATGCTGAGCAACTTTGTAAATATAGATATAATACAATTTGGCTTATTAAAAAAGTACTAAAAATAAATGAAGGGAAATACCTTTAGATCAATATCCTTGTCTTGACACATTTGATATTTTATGTTTGTCTCTACGCCTTGACCCAATTGAATATTATAAGGTGAGGATGTGCAGTTAGTTATGACTATGAGGTGAGGACGTGCATGCATAATAATCCTTACTTATGACTATTAGGTGAGGACGTTCATGCATAATAATCCTTTGTTATGACCATGAGGTGAGGATTTAAAGAGAAGAGGATGTAAATTCATGTAATTTTTATACATATTTTGATGGCGAGTGTCGAGGACAAATGTTGTGAGAAACCACAAATATTTGGAAGGATGAAATAAGAAAAAGAAAAAGAAAAGAAGTTAGGGTTTGAAATTAGTGTTGTTTATGGTTTTTTATTTCTGCATTTGGTTCATAACCATGAAAGTGCAACCACCATTTCTGATTCTCTTGGGTTGTAAGCATCTCGCTACTGTCGATACAACAATATTTTTTTGTCAAGCCTCAAGGGTTATTTCAATTGATATATGCTCTTATGTGAAATTTCATGGAGGTCTCGAGATAAAATATCATTGCTTTGCTTAGGGTTACTAGCCTATATTTCTATTGATGGTTACTACCATCCTCCTTTTAGAAATCCAAAGAAGAATAGATAGATCGATGGGGTGTTGACAACGTACAAACATCCTGACGTAGAATTCTTAATACAAACAAGTGAAGATTTAAATTCTCCAAAAAAGGAAAAAACTTTTATCTATACTTAAGTCGTTATGTGCCTTGATGTGCTTGTCTCAATTTTTTTTCTCTTTTTTCATTTCATGTCATTTCAAAGATATTTAGTACTTCTCAATATCTATCTATCTATGTATCTATCTATCTATCTATCTATATATTTTTCATTTCATCTGATTTCAAATATTTTGTACTTCTCAATATTTTTATAAAGAGAGAAAAAAACTCTAGAGGTATTTTATACTTCTCCTTATATAGTTCTAGCTTATTCATAACTTTATATAGTTGGCTATATTTTTTTATTAACTTGAAGGAGTAATAAATGTAGTTATATACCTAAAATATAAAAACCAATATAGGACATCTTAAAATGACTCCTTTTATTTGAGTAATATTAACTGTCTAAATTAATTATTTGTTAGTATAAGCTCTAATATTTTAGGAAAAAAAGCTAAAAGTATTTTATACTTCTCATCATTTTTATAAAAAAAATCGTAAGAGCCCAAAATGTCCATTTTTTCCTGCCTCTACCCAGAAAGTGGACAAATTTACCGCTTGATCTAGAAAGCAAATAGTTAAAAACTTTCATTTTTTTCCCATCTCTACCTAGAAAGCGGACAAATTTTCTTGCCTCTACCGAGAGAGCTAACAAATTTTCCCACCTCTACTAAGAAAGCAAACATTCAAAAGCTATGAATTACCTTCCTCCACATAAAATGTAAATAGTCAAAAGTGAATTACCTTCCTCCATTGCAAAATTGTATTTCCCACCTCTATCAAGGAAGAAGATAGTTGAAAGTAATGAACAAGAGATCCATTGAAAATGTGTACTTGATGAAGCAGAGGTCCTTCTAATTACCAATCCACACAAGTTAGGGTTTCGATCCATTGTTCAAAAAGCCACACATGTAAGGGTTCTGATCTGTCGTTCAAACAACCACAGAGGTCAGGGTTTTGATATGCCCTACGGTTTCACGGCTTGAATTTTTATAGCTATGTATGTCAATTAGATTTGTATGGAATGTTTGAAATCCTACCACACAAGAATGGTGGTGCATAATTTTGATCCATTTTTCAATGCCATAACAGGGATGATGGTTTTGACAAATTCAACATTTTGGATTCATATGATTTTTTGCGAGAATAACAAATATGTAGGAGGTAAGGGTGTGCAAGTGTCAAAATGTAAGAGGTAGTGTTCAATCAGGGCCATTTCATTGGTGTAATCACCATCACAGGTAGTTTCACTTCTGTAAACCTAAAATTTCACTCTTTAACTCGTTTTTTCTGCAACGAATTTTTGAGGGCCTTTGACCAAAAGAATACTTAGTCAAATTTGTGGTTTGCAAAATTATTTTTCATCTCAGTAGGTTGAAATCAAATTTCCTTTTTCATGTTTATGAGAATATTTTTTACTTGCATGCACATGTGGGTTTGGGCATTGAACAAAATTTCTCAATGAAATTTGAAACTGGGTTGAGTCTGAAAATTTCACACAGAAAACCAAGGATCATAAATCATTTCATCCATATTTCTGACCAAGAAAAGGATATATCCAAGTGAATTCTAGAGAAATTGGGATGCACACTTGCTGAGATTGATGATTGATAAGATGTAAGAAAACAGATTGCAACAGACCACATGGAATCAAATGTTTCATAGACAATTTTGATTTTGCTATTGGATATTTAGGCTCAACATTGTGTTGGGCACCATTCTGACCTATTTTTGTCATCTAAATACCTTCCAGTTTCCTCCATAAACCTTCATACTGATCCATAAAACCTTAATTTCATTCACAAAACTTTGTTCAAAGGTATAAATGTTGTTGCTTCTTAACAAATTGAATTATGAGATTTTTAAGGCATTTAAAATAAGGTTTTATTCAAAATTACAGGATGTGCTAACTTCCCATAATTTCTCCTAGTTTGGATACTTGCAGGCCAGCTAGGCATAAACTAAGAGATGGGAGAAACATCCTCGATGTCCAAGGATGGTTAAACTTCTAACGAACAGATGATATGGTTCTCACAGGTGTCAAGTCAATGCCGGTCAAAGATGACCACCTGTGCTGCCACTTAGCATAAAAGCATGACAGTTCCGATTTTGTCTATTTTGATGGATCTGATGGAGGATATTGAGGGTTGCATGTCATTATTAGTCTTCCATATTTGTAGCATTTCCAGTTTTTTAAAATATTGTATAAGTATTTGATTTTACATATGAAAAAGACCTCCTCGATCATAAACATATAGTTGTGGAATCAAGACTATGGATTTGATTACTGTGTATGCCCAACTCGATATGGTGAATGTAATTGAAGTTTAAAGCTCTATGATTTTCTCTGCATGTGTAAACGAAGCATTGGAGGGCCCCCTTTACCAAGTCTACACACATCATTTTGTATCGTTGCATGTGGTATGTTTTATTAAATCCTGTAGAATTTGATTTCTTCACTTTAACTACTCATACATTGCAGAATGAGTTGGATTGTTTGAACAAGGTTAGAAACTATGTTATTTAATCATTCACATGTTGTAGGAATCGTTTAAACTGCTTATTCAATATCAAATCATTGTGCATTTCCTATTCCATGTCGAATTGTTGAGGACAGTTATACATTGTAAATATCTTCCTATAAAGGAAATTAATGTTTGACTGCTTTGAGTATTGAGATAATATGTAGAGTATCGTGATCTATATTTTAGGGTTTAGGTTTAATTTGTTTTTTATCTCAAAATATTTCACATATGAATTACTATTTAACTCAAAGATCAAATGAAGTTGCTTCTGTAAGGGAGGTTTTTGTCTTTCAGAGTCACAGCATTCTAGCTTTCAATAGATTTGTTTCATAGGTAAACTAGATTTCTAGGTAGGTCTAGCTTGGAGTCTCTATATTTGGGACATGCCTCTAAGTCTACAAACTTTGAATTGATATAAACTTAAGGTCTAATTTACATTAGTGGATCGGAGCCCAACATTTGGCGCTGTTGTTGGGGAGGCATTTTTGAAGCAGAATTAAGAACTTTAGTTCTCTGATAAAAAGAAAATTTCAAGAAAAAAACACACAAAGTAGATTTTAGTTTTATGTCAAGACAAAGAGACAAGAAAGGAAGATTTATCAAAACCCCCCCAAAAATAGAAGTAACAGGAACTTCTTTATCTGATAAAAAAGGATTCATTACAACTGTTGATACTTTTAAAATGGTTGAGGAAGAAACATTAGAAGGGCCAACTGCAGAATAGAGAAGGGAGTATGAGAGAAGGTTAGAAATGGAAAATAAACTAAGACAAGAGATAAGGGAAGAAGAGAGGAGACATGATAGGGAAGAAGAGAGGAGACATGAAAGGGATGAAAGAACAAAAGAGGATCAGGAAGCCACCTTTAAATTCCATATCTTGTACACTAGCATCATCCTAGGGGAAGAGGTAAAGATGAAGAATATTCCACCATATGTCCTACCAAATTTCTATGGTATCGCTTCCAAATATCTGGATTCTTTGCTATTCAAGTTTGATATCTTGTTTCGAACTTATGGATATACTGATGACACCCACAAGCTTCGTCTTTTCCCTTCTAATCTTAAAGAAGTTGCCTTGAAATGGTTCATGGGATTAGGAGAGCATTCTATAACTAGATGGGATGAGATGAAGAAAAATTTTCTTAAAAAATATTAGGCGTATTGTAGATCAAAGGATTTAAAAAATGACATTTTCAGAATGTCTCAGCAGGAAGATGAAATCTTGGAAGAGTATCTATAAAGGTTCTCATACAACTTGCAAAAATCCAAATACAATTCCTTGACACCTGAGATCATTCAGACAATATTTTTAAAAGGAATAAGAGAAGAATATCTAGATATTTTGAATGTTATGGGAAAAGGTGACATCTCCTACTTACCCTTTGATGAGATACAAGACTTATGTTAGAAGTATTCAAGAGGAAAGGCTATAAATGGGAAAAGGGATGTAACTTCCAAAGTAACTAAATCTGCAACTAGTGGCATATCCAAAGCTGAGCTTGGGAATTTGCTAGAATATTTTAAGACTGATCTATTGAGTACCTTAGGAACATAGGTCGAAACATCAAAGACCAAGAAAAGACAAGAACAACAAGACCAATAAGATCAAGCCCTGTTTATCTTTTTCCCTAAATGTAGAAAGATACACCCATTAAAAGAATGTCCTTTAAATACTATTCAAATTTGTCGCTTATGTACTTCAAATCACAAAACTGATGATTTCCCCAGATTGAAATAATTGTAGGCAGCTCGAATGGAGGAGAATCAACGCATGGAGTCTCTTTATTTTATGGGACAGTGAAGACCTTGGTAGCCACGATTTTCAGGTATGTCTCAAGATCCTATGCATCAGTTTCATACAAATGATCAAACTCCTGTTCAGAATTCATGGAGTGCACCCATGCCCTGGCAAACTTGGTCTCCTCAATTAGCCCAATCTACTCCAAATTAGTGAGGGTATACTCATGGTAACCAAACATATCAATAGGCTTATCTACAACCCTATAAACAACCTTCTGCATATCCTCAATACCAGCAGAATCAAGCCCCATTTTTCCAACAACCCAATCTTGCTCCTCAACTAGGTCAACAACCCCAATAGCTTCAATTGCCATCCAATCAGCCTCCACCTCAGGCAACACAATTGCCAGCCCAGCTAATCCCAAATCCAAATAATAAAATGGATAAACCCATGTATAATGTTGATGCTGGAATGGCACTCCCCTACTCAATCCTCCCACTTCAAAATATCAACTTAAGATCTAGAAAAACTTTACAAAAGAATCTCCTGGTATTTTAGAAGAACAAGCAAAAAATGAGAAAACTCCAAAAAAATTAAGTATAGAAAAATCACAGTCAGAAAAGTCACATTGAGAAAATAACAGTAAAAAAGGGAAAACATTAGTACCTTATATACCTCCCTTTCTAGAAAGGTTGGTCAAAGAAAAACTTTCAATCTCCCTACCTGATTTTGATGTTTTGAATGACTTAACCAATGCATGTGTCAAAATTCCCCTACTGCAGGCTATAAAGGATATTCCAATCTATGTTAAAGCAGTTACATAATTATGTCTTAATAAAAGAAGGAAGGATCCACCAAAAATTCATGTGGTAGGCAATTTAGCAGGATTAATGTCTAACACTATTTCTATTGAAAAGTATGTAGATCCTGGAATCCCAATGGTCACAATTACTGTTAACAATTTTTCAATTCCAAAAACACTAATTGATCTAGGTGCTGCCATTAATGTCATGACACTAGAGACAATGGAATACCTTCACTTGAAAAATCTCAGACCAACCACTACAGTTTTGGAACTAGCTGACATGTCTAAAATCTCACCTGAAGGGATCTTAGAAGACATCATTATTTCTTTAGACTCCTAGGAGTATCCTGTAGATTTTATAGTGTTGCAACCAAAGTCTAATCTAGGAGGGAATCCATTGATTCTTGGCAGACCCTGGTTGGAAACAGCTAATGCTTTCATAGGGTGTAGATCAGGAAGTATGCTCATTTCACATGGGACAGAGAGAAAACAAATTACACTTTATCCTTCTGCCCAACGACCTTCTACATTAGATCAGTTATCATGGATTAATGAGACCAAATAATAGGAAGAAGAAGTGAGTCAACCTATCCTAAGTATCAATCAGTTCTTTATTTTGAAGAAGAAAACAGCAAAGATTTTCTAGATTACTTCATTGCTGAACTTGATATTTCTAAAGAATTAAGAGACATGTAGTATGCTATAACAGATCAAGTTTGGGGATAGAATTTTCATGAAAATTGCATATTACATTCTCTAGCATTGGCACTTCACGATATTTTTAATGTTCATTCAATCACTGATGTCCAAATTAAAATAGTTGAAATCATTCTAGGAAAACATTTGAATATCAGTGCACATATTACTACATCACAGGAAGAACAGTTGATTTCCTTAATGAATAAACATTCCCATGAATTTGATTGGGAATACACTGACATGCCAGGCATTATCATGAAACATGCACTCACCACATTTACATAGATGATAAAATCAGACCTCTCAGACAACCGCAGCATAGAATGAACCCCATACTAAAAGAGATAATTAAGGAAGAATTGAAGAAGTTATTAAAAGTGGGATTTATTTACCCTGTCTCTGACAGCCAAAGGGTTTCTCCCTTGGTTGTTGTTCCTAAGAAAAATGGCAAATGGCAGATAGGTGTAGATTATAGGGAGTTAAACAAGGCAACATTAAAATATTATTTTACATTGCCCTTTATTGATCAAGTGTTAGATGCCTTAGCTGGAAAAGAATATTTTGCATTTCTAGATGGTTTTGGTGGATATAATCAAATTAGCATTGCAAAAGAGGACCAGGACAAAACCACCTTTACATGTCCCTGGGGAACATATGCCTACAATCTTTTACCTTTTGGCTTATGTAATTCCCTAGCTACCTTTCAGAGAGCAGTCTTGGCCATTTTTGTAGATCTAATTCATGAATGTGTTGAAGTCTATATGGACGATTTTTCTGTGCATGGAAGTACTTGGAAGTACTGAAGGGATAGTTTTAGGACATCACATTTCTTCATCTAGAATAAAAGTAGATCCTACTAAAATTCAAATCATTGAAAATCTATCTGAACCAACAACTCAAACATATGTAAGAAGCTTTTTAGGGTATCCAGGCTATTATCGTAGATTTATTGCAAATTTCAGTAAGGTAGCTCTGCCATTGTTTAAATTAATTTCAAAGGATGTACATTTCAAATCGGATACTAACTGTCAATATGCATTTCAAACACTTAAAGAGAAGCTCTCAACAACTCCCATTTTAAGGGGACCAAATTGGACATTGCCCTTCCATATTTCTACTGATGCATCTGATACTGCAATAGGGGCCTCTTTGGGACAAAAAGAGCATACCATGATTTATGCTATCTATTTTATCAGTAAAAATATGACAGCTATAGAATTAAATTATACAGTCACTGAAAAGGAGATGTTGGCAGTAGTTCATGCTGTGAACAAATTCCGTCATTACATTACTGACTACGAAATTTTTGTCCACACAGATCATTCCACTTTACAATATTTAATGAATAAATCTATCACTAATGGTTGGATAACCAGATGGTTACTATTAATGCAGGAATTCAATATCACTATTTTAGATCGGCTTGGACAAGAAAATCAAGTGGCAGATTTCTTGTCTCGCTTACACAATACTAGTGAGGTTGTTCCTATTTTAGATAGTTTTTTTTATGAACACTTGTTTGCAATTTCTGTTATCATTCCTTGGTATGCTGATATTGCCAACTATTTATCATTAGGATAGCTACCTCCATCTATGTCACCTAAAGAAAAGAAAAAGATTATTAAACAAATTGCTAGGAATATATGGGTCAATGGTGATCTCTTTTACATAGGGTATGATCTAATTATTAGGAGATGTGTATAACAAGATGAATTTTTAGATATTTTGAAGGCATGTCATGATGAACCATGTGGTGGCCATTTCACAGAGAAAAGAGGAACATACAAGATACTCAATTTAGGGTTTTACTGGCCTTCTATTTTCAAGGATTCTAAGAAGTATGTTAGGAGTTGTGATACTTGTCAATGGATGGGATGGCTAGTCTGATTTGATGAAATGCCACTCCAACCACAAATCCTCATAGAACCATTTGAAAAGTGGGCTCTTGATTTCATTGGTCCAATTCATCCACCATCACAAGGGAAGAAGTACATTTTGGTATGTACAGACTATCACTAGTAGAAAATGAGAAATTAATGACTAAAAAAATGACTAAAATCAGGCTATAAACGACTATTTTTGAGTCGGTGACTAATAGTAGAAAATTTCCACTATCTTATAGCTGGTCGTATTTCACTAGTCATTAATAGCTTGACTTAGTAGTCATTGATTTAGTCATTGATAGACAATGCTTTAGTCATTGATAGTCAATGATTTAGTCATTGATTTAGTCATTTATAGTTAATGATTTAGTCATTGATTGAGCCATGGATTTAGTCATTGATTTATTCACTGAGTTAGTCGCTTATTTAGTCACTGATTTAGTCACTGATTGCAACCATTAATTACCAAATATATGACTAAATGAACTACTAGATGTTAACATATTAATTACTAAGTTAAATACGACTAAGATAAGGGAAATTTGCTACCAATAGTCATATATATGCGAATTTAGTCATTTTTTTATTCACAAATTTATGATAGGGCATGGAGGAATCGAACCACCAACCTCATGCTTATAATTAGGCAGGCACTCTACCATTGAGCTAGCACCCTTTAAGAAGTTGTTATTGCTTGACATGATGATATTTAAACAAATTTATGATAGATATGAATCTACAAACTACATAATTATTACTATTACAACTTACCGGTAACTAGTATTTATGATAAACTAATTTCTGAGAGCTATGTACATTTTTCCCTGTAACTAAAGCTAATAAAAATACTACAAATACTCTTACAAAATAGATTTGGTGATGAGTACCTCTTCCCATTCTTCATCATTATCATTCTCATAGTCCAAAGAAGAGTCCTTCCTGAAAGGATTTCGAAGCCCAATTCCATCAACGCATCAAAAACAAAGAGTCAGAAACAAAACTTTCCCTCTTGTCTACTGCAATATTAAGAATCCATGATATTCAAGGTGTTTCATATGTTCCTCATCATAGGCTATTAAAATTAAAACACAACCTATTGCTTCGATAATTAATAAACTTAAAATTATGCAAAGTATATTCACCTTTTCTTTGAGAAGGTTCCATAATAAGCAGGTCTATTGCTAATGGAGACTTGACAATTATCATTTGCAAAATTAGAGACTTGACTTCGTATACACCGTAATGTCTTGAAAAAATTATCTCTAGACCTGGAATTCAAAGAATTGCAAGTATTTAGCAGTGAATCATTTACTGTTTCAAAGGTACCATTTTGTATGGAGGAGTTATGCTTTGTGAATCATTACTCCTTGGCTATAAGGGCACCTAATAGTGGATTCAATAATTAAAGAGTTATGTTGCAAATATAAAGAGAAATACCCTGCTCCTGCAACATTGAGTATTTAGAGAAACCTTTAAAGGGTTTTATATTTGGATTCTAGGTGATAATACCAGCTATTTGAAAGGCAGGACAACTGGTTAAGCATGAATTAAACTTGAAAAAATTGCAAACTAATAGGTATAACAAAATATATATCAGCTCTATGTTGAGATGTACAGGATCTGAAACAGCTTCCATGATGATTGGACAACAGTTCACAGAGAGAAATAACCATTGATAAGAACTGAACTTTCCTTAGAATGTATGGTCACCTAAAATAATACTACACTAAAATTTAGATTCTACTAAGCTTTTGAGATTGACTAAACCTATTGAAAAGGTTGGAGAGACTGGTATTCTACAGTGTTCTTATAATGCACGGTTTCATAAAGGCATATTCCTATCAAGATTTATGACTTTCAAAATGAAGGAATTTACTTGCCCATGAAATGCACATTTATGATGAAGCAAAGGATAGAGAAAATCATGATGAGGTTCATATTCCCAATTTGAACTGCCTACAAGAAACTATTCCTTCGTAAGGGTAATAAATCATGTCTCCATCCTGCTTGAGTGGAATGTGAAATTTCCTTGCCCTGATTATTTTATTATGAATTATTTTTAAGCTCCAATTACCCTCATGCCCTATGGCATCTTTACGCCTTCCACTCTGACTCCCCACATGGGATGCATTGCTTCTTCAATGGAATATAAGAGCCTCACTAAGACCCGGGTCTCGTATTTTGGTGTGGAGTTATATTTACAAGTGCAAAGTTCAAGGTTCATGAAGAATGGTTCGAAACCTACCATTAGTACAACATTATAACATAGGGTATGTTTCTGCGGGAGGATAGAGGCAGGGAAAAGCATACGGTCAGAGTAAGAGAGGGTTTGACCTAGCTAATTTAAAGAAGAAGTTCATATTCTTACAAATCAAAGAATTCAGTGTCTTATTACGTCAGAGGTTCAGCATTGGGTATTCATGTTTTACCAAGATTTCAACTGAATGGCAGACAAGATTTCTAAATATACTTTGTTATTACAGAAGGGTACCTAAACTAAACAAGAATTTAGAAAAGTCACTCTCCTATTTGATTCAGAAAAGACTTGTACTAACAACTCTTCTTTTCATTTGTTTCTAAACTATGAGGCTAGTAAAGGGGCAAGCACGGCAGAAGCCTACATTTAGATTGTGGAAAACCGTTGAGAATGGAGGTATTAAACAATTTCAAGGTATATTGCAAGCCACCCCTTTCTAGAAAATGAATAGAACTCTTCCCACCAAACTTATTTACTTCTAACTTTGTATAAGACCTTAGTTTCCAATGATATCATGATTGTTATAGTCTAAAACATAGCAACAGTGATATACAGTTTTCAAGTTAAAAAACTTTCAGTATCTCGCAGTTCACTACAAAAAAACCATCATCAATTTAACATGAAATATGTGATAAAATTGCATGTCCAAAGTGCCCTCCTTAGAGAGTTTGTCTACACTTGTTTACCTGTATTATATCATGTATATGGATTTTTTTTTGTTTTCATATTTTTGTTTGTTGTGGCCTTTTGTTGATATATATATATATATATATATATATATATATATATATATATATATTCTTCAAAAGAAAAATAACTATATTTTTCTTTAAAGTAGAAAGAAAATTACATTCTTTAGGTGCATATTGCACTCCAACATAATGTCTAGGATACTGAATATGCCCAGGACAAAATTAAAATAACAAAATTACATGTAAGGTGATCATCTAATTATCCTCACATTTATTCACAAGTCTTTGTTATCTCTAGATAGCTTATAAATACATACAACAGAAAAAAGGGCTTGGAAAGGAAACCTTTACAGTGAGTTCCAAAAAACCTACCTCCATACATAAACCTGACCAGAAATAGACTATAACTAACACCTCACCAAAGATGAAAGAAGCTGCAAAAGAACAAATACATAATGCCATTCTTAAATATAAACAGTACAACAACGAAAGCTCCTCTACCAAGACTACAAATAATGCCTAATAAGCTTGAAAGCAGGTCAAAAGGCATATAGATATGGATCATGTAACCCCCACAAAATGGAATAGAAATATAGTAACATAAAGGAAAAGCAAACCTGGGAGACACATTTACCTCAAAAAGTTCTAGTGGACTGCCTCTCTTGTAAATCTCTTGTTTCTTTCTGCTTTGCTCGTCATTATGAAAAAAAGCAGTGAAAATGACTCTCCATCCAATAAGCAAAACAAAAGTACTACCCAATGAGACCAATATGAATATTGATGACGAAAAATGACTGGCTTGAACTCCTCTCATGGCAAGTCCTAACTATCATAGCACAACCACGATTCAATAAGAAGCCTTGAAAAACATTTTCATATTAGAGGAATACAAAGACATTAGAGTTCCCTGAATTGTCTCTAGAATGCAATTAAAAGTGCTTATACACAGGGAGGATACAGGTATCAGTATGTTCAAGTTCAACATTGGGACTTCATGTTTTACCAGTCTCTTACTGAGACAAATTTCAAGACAGTTTTAGAGACTTATTTGTCTCTAGTCTCAAGTTCAGCATCGGGACTTCATGTTTTTCCAAGATTTCAACTCAATGGCACACAAGCTTTCTAAATATACTTTGTTGTTATAGAAGCGTACCTAAACTAAACAAGAATTTAGAAAAGTCACTCTCCTATCTGATTTAGAAAAGACTTGTACTAACAACTCTTCTTTTCATTTGTTGATAAACTATGAGGCTAGTAAAGGGGCAAGCAAAGCAGAAGTCTACATTCATACTATTCAAAACAGCTGAGAATGGAGGTATTAAACAATTTCAAGGTATATTGCAAGACACCCCTTTCTAGAAAATGCATAGAACTCTGCCCACCAAAATTATTTACTTGTAACTTTGTATAAGACCTTAGTTTCTGATGATATCATGATTGTTATAGTTTAAAAAAAACAACAGCAGTGATATACAGTTCTCAAGTTAAAAAAATTTCAGTATTTGGCTATTCACTACAAAAAAACCATCATTGATTTAACGGGAAACATGTGATAAAATCGTAGGTCCAAAGTGCCCTCCTCAGAGAGTTTGTCTGCATTTGGTTACTTGTATTATATGTATATGGATTTTTTTTTGTTTTCATATTTTTGTTTGTTTTGGCCTTTTGTTGATATATATATATATACACACACACACACATACACACACACACACACACACACATATACATATATATTCTTCCAAGAAAAATAACTGTATTTTTCTTTAAAGTAAAAAGAAAATTACATTCTTTAGGTGCATATTGCACTGTAACATAATGTCCATGTTTTACCAAGATTTCAACTCAATGGCTGACAATCTTTCTGAATATACTTTGTTGTTACAGAAGGGTACCTAAACCAAACAAGAATTTAGAAAAGTCACTCTCCTATGTGATTCAAAAAAGAATTGTAGTAACAACTCTTCTAGTCATTTGTTGCTAAACTATGAGGCTAGTAAAGGGGCAAGCATGGCAGAATTCTACATTCAGACTGTGGAAAACATACATTCAGACTGTGGAAAACAGTTCAGAACGGAGGTATTAAACAATTTCAAGGTATATTGCAAGCTGCCCCTTTCTAGAAAATGCATAGAACTCTTCCCACCAAACTTATTTACTTGTAACTTTGTATAAGACCTTAGTTTCTGATGATATCATGACTGTTATAGTCTAAAACACAGCAGGAGTGATATAAAGTTTTCAAGTTAAAAAACTCTTCAGTATCTGGCTGTTCACTACAAAAAAACCACCATCAATTTAACAGGAAATATGTGATAAAATTGCATGTCCAAAGTGCCCTCCTCAGAGAGTTTGTTTGCAATTGGTTACCTGTATTATATCATGTATATGGATTTTTCTTTGTTTTCAGATTTTTGTTTGTTCTGGGTTTTTGTTGATATATATATTCTTCCAAAGAAAAATAACTGTATTTTTCTTCAAAGTAGAAACAAAATTACATTCTTTAGGTGCATATTGCGCTGTAACATGATGTCCAGGTTACGAAATATGCCAAGGAAAAAAGTAAAATAACAAAATTACATGTAAGGTGATCATTTGATTATCCTCACATTTATTCACAAGTCTTTGTTATCTCTAGATAGCTGATAAATACATACAACAGAAAAAAGGGCTTGGAAAGGCAACCTTTATAGTGAGTTCCAAAAAACCTACCCCCATACATAAACCTGACCGAAAATAGACTATCACCAATGCCTCACTAAAGATGAAAGAAGTTGCAAAACAACCAATACGTAATGTCAATCTTAAAGATAAACAGTACAACAACGAAAGCTCCTCTACCAAGACTACAAATCCTGCCTAATAAGCTTGAATGCAGGTCAAAAGGAATATAGATATGCATCATGTAACCCCCACAAAATGGAATAGAAATCAAGTAACATAAAGAAAAAGCAAACCTGGAAGACACATTTACCTCAAAAATTTCTAGTGGACTGCATCTCTTGTAAATCTCTTATTTCTTTTTGCTCTGCTCGTCATTAGGAAAAAGAGCAGCGAACACTACTCTCCATCCAACAAGCAAAACAAAAGTACTACCCAATGAGACCAATATGAATACTGATGAAAAAAAATGACTCGCTTGAACTCCTCTGATGGCCAGTCCTAACTATCACAGCACAACCATGATTCAATAAGAAGCCTTGAAAAGCATTTTTATATTAGAGGAATACAAAGACATTAGAGTTCCGAATTGTCTGTAGAATGCAATGAAAAGTGTTTATCAACATGGAGGATACATGTATCAGTATGTTCAAGTTCAGCATTGGGACTTCATGATTTACGAGTCTCTTACTAAGACAAATTTCAAGACAGTTTTAGAGACTTATTTGTCTCTAGTCTCAAGTTCAGCATTGGGACTTCATGTTTTACCAAGATTTCAACTCAATGGCAGACAAGCTTTCTAAATATACTTTGTTGTTATAGAAGGGTACCTAAACCAACCAAGAATTTAGAAAAGTCACTTTCCTATCTGATTCAGAAAAGACTTGTACTAACAACTCTTCTTTTCATTTGTTTCTAAACAATGAGGCTAGTAAAGGGGAAAGCAAGGTAGAAGTCTACATTCAGACTTTGGAAAACAGTGGATAATGGAGGTATTAAACAATATCAAGGTATATTGCAAGCTACCCCTTTCTAGAAAATGCATAGAACTCTACCCACCAAACTTATTTATTTGTAACTTTGTATAAGACCTTAGTTTTTTATGATACCATGATTGTTATAGTCTAAAACACAACAGCAGTGATATACAGTTTTCAAGTTAAAAAACTTTCAGTATCTAGCTATTCACTACAAAAAAACCATCATCAATTTAACAGGAAATAAGATGTGATAAAATTGCATGTCGAAAGTTCCCTCCTCACAGAGTTTGTCTGTAGTTGTTTACCTGTATTATATCATGTATATGGATTTTTTTTGTTTTCATATTTTTGTTTGTTCTGGCCTTTGGTTGATATATATATTTTCTTCCAAAGAAAAATAACTGTATTTTTCTTTAAAGTAGAAAGAAAATTATATTCTTTAGGTGCATATTGCATTGTAACATAATGTCCAGGTTACGAAATATGCCCAGGACAAAAGTAAAATAACAAAATTACATGTAAGGTGATCACCTGATTATCCTCACATTTATTCACAAGTCTTTTCTATCTCTAGATAGATGATAAATACATACAATAGAAAAAATGGCTTGGAAATAAAACCTTTATGGTGAGTTCCAAAAAAACTACCGCCATACATAAACCTGACCGAAAATAGACTATCACCAATGCCTCACTAAAGATGAATGAAGCTACAAACAACAAGTACATAATGTCATTCTTAAAGATAAACAGTACAACAACGAAAGCTCCTCTACCAAGACTACAAATATTTCCCAATAAGCTTGAATGCAGGTCAAAAGGTATATAGATATGGATCATGTAACCCACACAAAATGGAATAGAAACCTAGTAACAACCAGGAAAAGGAAACCTTTACAGTGAGTTCCAAAAAAACTACCGCTATACATAAACCTGACCGAAAATAGACTATCACCAGCGCCTCACTAAAGATGAAAGAATTTGCAAAACAATAGATACATAATGTCATTCTTAAAGATAAACAGTACAAAAACGAAATCTCCTCTACCAAGACTACAAATCTTGCCTAATAATCTTGAATGCAGGTCAAAAGGCATATAGATATGGATCATGTAACCCCCACAAAGTGGAATAGAAATCTAGTAACAGAAAGGAAAAGCAAACTTGGAAGACACATTTACCTCAAAAAGTTCTAGTGGACTGCCTCTCTTGTAAATCTCTTGTTTCTTTTTGCTCTGCTCATCATTAGGAAAAAGAGCAGTGAACACTGCTCTCCATCCAACAAGCAAAAAAAAAGTACTACCCAATGGGACCAATATGAATACTGATGACGAAAAATGACTGGCTTGAACTCCTCTGATGGCCAGTCCTAACTATCACAGCACAACCATGATTCAATAAGAAGACTTGAAAATAATTTTCATATTAGAGGAATACAAGTAGAATTGTCTCTAGAATGAAATTAAAAGTGTTGATCAACAGGGAGGATACAAGTATCAGTATGTTCAAGTTTAGCATTGGGACTTCATGTTTTACCAGTCTCTTACTGAGACAAATTTCAAGACAGTTTTAGAGACTTTTGTCTCTAGTCTCAAGTTCAACATTGGGACTTCATGTTTTACCAAGATTTCAACTCAATGCGAGACAATGTTTCTAAATATACTTTGTTGTTACAGAAGGGTACCTAAACCAAACAAGAATTTAGAAAAGTCACTCTCCGATCTAATTCATAAAAGCCTTGTTCTAACAACTCTTCTTTTCATTTGTCGCTAAACTATGAGGCTAGTAAAGGGGCAAGCAGAGCAGAAGTCTACATTGAGACTATGGAAAATAGCTGAGAATGGAGGTATTAAACAATTTCAAGTTATATTGAAAGCCGACCCTTTCTAGAAAATGCATAGAACTCTTCCCACCAAACTTATTTACTTGTAACTTTTTATAAGACCTTAGTTTCTGATGATATCATGATTGTTATAGTCTAAAATACAGTAGGAGTGATATACAGTTTTCAAGTTAAAAAACTTTCAGTATCTGGGTGTTCACTATAAAAAAACCATCATCAATTTAATAGGAAATAAGATGTGATAAAATTGCATGTCCAAAGTGCCCTTCTCACAGAGTTTGTTCGCAGTTGTTTACCTGTATTATATCATGTATATGGATTTTTTTTGTTTTTAGATTTTTGTTTGTTCTAGCCTATTGTGGATATATATATATTTTTTCCAAAGAAACATAACTGTATTTTTCTTTAAAGTAGAAAGAAAATTACATTCTTCAGGTGCATATTGCACTGTAACGTAATGTCCACGTTACGAAATATGCCCAAAACAAAAGTAAAATAACAAAATTACATGTAAGGTGATCATCTGACTATCCTCACATTTATTCACAAGTCTTTGCTATCTCTCGATAGCCAATAAATACATACAACAGAAAAAAGGGCTCGGAAAGGAAACCTTTACAGTGAGTTCCAAAAAATCTACCTCCATACATAAACCTGACCGAAAATAGACTATCACCAATGCCTCACTAAAGATGAAAGAAGTTGCAAACAAAAAATACATAATGTCATTCTTAAAGATAAATAGTACAACAACGAAAGCTCCTCTACCAAGACTACAAATCCTGCCTAATAAGCTTGAATGCAGGTCAAAAGGCATATAGATATGGATCATGTAACCCCCACAAAATGGAATAGAAATCTAGTAACAAAAAGGAAAAGGAAACCTGGAAGACACATTTACCTCAAAAAGTTCTAGTGGACTGCCTCTCTTGTAAATCTCTTGTTTCTTTACACTTAGCTCATCATTAGGAAAAAGAGCAGTGAAAACTGCTCTCCATCCAACAAGCAAAACAAAAGTACTACCCAATGAGACCAATATGAATACTGATGATGGAAAATGACTGGCTTGAACTCCTCTGATGGCCAGTCCTAATTGTCATAGCACAACCACGATTCAATAAAAAGCCTTGCCAAGCATTTTCATATTAGAGGAATACAAAGACATTAGAGTTCCCTAAATTGTCTCTAGAATTCAATTAAAAGTGTTTATCAATAGGGAGGATACAGCTATCAGTTTGTTCAAGTTCAGCATTAGGACTTCATGTTTTACTAGTCTCTTACTCAGACAAATTTCAAGACAGTTTTAGGGACTTATTTGTCTCTAGTCTCAAGTTCAGCATTGGGACTTCATGTTTTACCAAGATTTCAACTCAATGGTAGACAAGCTTTCTAAATATACTTTTTTGTTACAGAAGGGTACCTAAACCAAACAAGAATTTAGAAAAGTCACTCTCCTATTTGATTCAGAAAAGACTTGTACTGACAACTATTCTTTTCATTTGTTGCTAAACTATGAGGCTAGTAAGGGGCAAGCAGGGAAAAAGTCTACATTTAGACTATGGAAAATAGCTGAGAATGGAGGTATTAAACAATTTCAAGGTATATTGCAAGCCGCCCCTTTCTAGAAAATGCATAGAAATATTCCCACCGAACTTATTTACTTGTAACTTTGTATAAGACCTTAGTTTATGATGATATCATGATTGTTATAGTCTAAAACAAGGCAGCAATGATATACAGTTTTCAAGTTAAAAAACTTTCAGTATCTGGTTGTTCACTACAAAAAATCCATCATCAATTTAACAGGAAATAAGATGTGATAAAATTGCATGTCCAAAGTGCCCTCCTTAGAGAGTTTGTCTCCTCCAATGTCAAACGTATGTTCCAGCTCCATGAATTTTCATTGTTCTTAGTTCATCGATTCTTGGCATTCTCTTTTGAGAATTGCCAATCCTTGATATATCCAGGGTGATATTATGGTGGATGAGTCTCTGTAACACCTGATAGCATGGAAACCACTTGATACATGGAAGGTTGTTGAGAGAGAGTTGCTTGTGTACACAAAAGAGCCACGTGAATAAACCTCAACACTTCTTCTTCAGAGTAGCTCGGAAGCATGGTAGTGTCTACTAAATCTAGCAAACCGTTCTCCTCATACAGATGCCAAGTCTGTAGTTGAATGACAGGTAATATTAGAAATGTAGATGTATTACAGAGAGGATTCTTCCTAACATCTGCAGTGCCTTGGTATATGAAAAAATATCTACAAATATTTCTGTACGAAAGTAAATCTAAACAAATTACTTATGTTTGGGATTTCAGAATCAGTACCAAATCTGAAAGATAGACAATGTCATATCGCAAGATGTTGTCTTCATGAGTTCTATTGCTAACAACTTCAAGAGTGACTACTCCAAATCTGAAAACATTCGCTTTCTCAGTAAGGTGACCACGCAAAGCATACTCTCGAGCTAGGTACCCACTGAAAATTACACTTGAATTTTTGTTATTCTTCCATGAAATTGATATTGATGCTCAGGTAAGTCAAAATTTCATGCGTTTTCATTAGATGACTCCAAATTGACTGATATGTATGATCAACTTGTAAGAATTGTGAAGAATATTGAGTTATACCATATATTGTTTTTCTTATGCTATTTCAATTACTACATTAACTGTGACGAGAAAAAGAGGTTGAAATCTGATGCTCTCCAAACATTGTGTTAAGATCATGAGAAAGCCATTGTATACATGGGAACATACTAACATATCCAATTCATTAAAACAACCGAAAGAAAAAATATCAATGTAATCTACGTAAGGAATAGAAAGGGATATATATTGTCATACATTGTTCCTGGAACTATGGTGCTGATGTGAGTCTTTTCAGCTTCATATAGTTTGGCCAGCCCAAAATCAGCAATTTTTGGATTTAAATGTTTGTCTAGAAGGATGTTATTAGGTTTGATGTCTCGATGTACAATTCTAATTCTAGATTCTTCATGAAGATATGCTAGTCCACATGTAACTTCAAGGCAAATGTTATATCAAACATGCCAATCAAGCTTGAGCCTACAGTGATCAGGACCTGAGGTTTAAAACAAAAAAAATATAAGTAAATATTTTTCCATTTAATTATTTTCAAAATAAAATAGACAAAGCATTCTTTGAGCTTGTATCGATGAAAGAAACTTAGAAATGTAAGGCTGTACCAAATAAAGCTCGACCTAGACTGTTGTTTTCCAAATATTCGTAGACTAAGAGGCGTTCTTCTTCCTCAACACAACAACCATACAATTTCACAAGGTTTCTGTGTTGTACAGTAGATATTGTCGCCACCTCATTAAGAAATCCCAGCTTTCCTTGGCTAAATGTGGATGACAACTTCTTTGCGGCCACAAGCTTTCCATCTAATAGCACGCCCTACAATAGAGAATGATAGAATATAAAGTAAGCATTTCAAATTTGATATTTTAAGTATGTATGGCTATCAAGAAAGAAGCCGATATATGATTTTCCAGGCTATATAAACTAAAATTATAACTTAAGGATCCAATTTAATTTTCCTTGTAAACTGTACCAAACCCACCCTCTCCTATCTTATTGTCATTAGCAAAATATTCTGTAGCATTTTGTATTTATGTTAAATTGAAAGTATATGGATTTCCAGCAATACTCCTTAAATCTGCAAAAACAAATAAAATAAAATGGTAAGATCTATGTCATGATAATACATTCTTCAGTATATCATTAAGTATATTCATTTCCAAGGAAGATGATCTGAAAGAGTAAATGTCAAAAATTCTGAGAGATTAGTCCCATGTTTTGAAACATAGATGAACACCTTCAATGTCACCAGCTATCCATGATTTGTGCTTCCTTATTTTTCTTCTTAAAATCATACATAATGAGTAGAGCACAAAGCCTAAACAAATTAGGACTCCAAGAACAATACCAATAATTTTGGTTTTACTATTGTTGTCCTTACTTCTGTTTACATTAGTTGGATTAAATTCTGCAATAAAAAATAAACAAATTCATAAGTTGTGAAATGGAATTCCAAGTTGACCATTGTCATGAGAATATAGTTTCCACAATAATACCAACTTGGAAATATATAAGAGAATGTAATAATCTATATAGACAATGTATAAAGGTCCAGATGTGCATAAATGAATAAGTACTAATTATATAATATTTTTCCTACTAGGAGTAACCCTAATTGCTGAGACCAAAGATCCATGTGTTTGTGGTGATGGTACACAACAGGTTCCCTTGCCAGCCCAAAAAATGTGTACCTCAAGAAAGTTTTCAGTAACATTTACAGTATACTTTTTTACAACTGGCACGGTCAACTCTCCAACTGCTTCCTTAATATTAAACTCTTTCAACGCTTGAACTCCCTACATAAAGTGCACAACTGCAAAATAAGTCAGGGCATGGAAAAGAGAATGAAACTTTAAAGAAAGTGAAGTAGATATTATATTGTATCAGGGTTATTCTAAATTATATCCACAGCTCTTCCAAACAATAAAATATAGCTAAATTGATAATGCTTTGTCTAAGAAAAATAGAAACATAAAGGCATGAGAGAGAGGGAGAGGCATGGTTTTTATCAATGTTCATGAGCCTACAATTTATAGGAACTGAATGAAAATTTATAAGGAAAATTGGGATAAATATGGGCAGCATAAATCCAATTGGAATTGGATATAAATAAGTAAAACTCAAAAATAAAGTACAACATGAATTTCAATATGCTTTCCAGTATAACAGCCATTTTGTCCTCTCCTTTGGAATCTGGTACCTAGAGATGTATTATTTTCTAAATTGGTGACATGTACTATGTACTACAATACCAAGTGATGTTAATCTCCAGGATCTATCCAAGGCATGCATGCTCTTTCCGTGCTCAAATAATTTTATGCATTTTGATATGATCATATGAATGAGGTGTTTGATCCCAATTTCTTCCAGCCAGATACAAATATCACACACCAATGTCCTACACCTAATGATCTGATAATAATATATTAAAATGCTATTGCCATCCAAGATGCCATAAATGGCTTGGACCAAAAGATCTGCTAATATTAAAGTTTGTGAAACCTGTGATGTGAACTTACAGTACTTGCAAATGCATTATGACATTGTATAGAACCAGTTACTTTTGTGCTCCTCAAGTTGGTTCCTATAGTGATGTCATTACAGAGTAATACCTGTAGATAGGCATCAAAGATGCACAATCCAAGACTTCGCCATGACTGTGTAGATGGAATCTATATTTCCTCAAAATGGAGCTCTACCCTGTATTGTCCATTCTTAAGACCAAGGCCATAGTATCTTGGAGACACAAGAGAAATACGTGTTGTTGTATATATTTATGGATTTTGAGTTGCTCCTTGTACAAATCCTTGTTCTTCCGTATATGGGATACCATTTTCATTAGTTCTATCTGATGAATTCAAACAATAAAGAACCCCTATTGAGGAATCAATCAATTGAGGAACCCCATAATTGATGGTTAAAGAAGAACCTGAAAAGCAAGTTAAAAGTTGTATGAGATATTGGATAACTGCATGGCAATATAGTTTCCTTGATCAATTTTTTAGGTGAGATAATTACAACATCACAATAGAAGATCAATAGTAAATCATATCAGTCCTATTTTGGCACCATAGGAATGGCATATATAAAATACATAAAATACCACATATAATATTCTGCATACTGAAGCATTATCTTACTGCTGTTGCAAAATGAAATTTTGACATGGATATTATTCCTTCCTATTGTTACATATATACCTCCTTAAGTGCCAACTGCATATACAACCCATTTATCCATATGTATTCATTTATTTTCATGTTGGAGTAATGAAGATACTAAAACAGGGATATTTCAGTAAAAGACGATACACGGACTTGAAGCAGCTAGGAAGCAAAAACGAATATTAGATAATCTAGATAGAAATATTTTTGAAATGGTGATCCGTAAACCACTTAAATTGCATGAAATTATTTTTTCCCAGGTCATGTAGGATCTTTATTTTAATGTTTCATATATTACTTCAGAGGACAAATAAGTACATCAAGATTCAAGGTGGTCATAACCCGTTGATTCATAACCAACACCAGTTCCTTTCGTTTATCTTTAACTTGTTTAACCACCTGAAGCACTTGTTGAATCATTCGTTTTAGTTCCATAGCCCTAACATTGACAGATGCAGCTCGAGAAGATGTTCCAACTTCACCAATTGGATTCATTGATCGAGTTAAAGAAATGGATCCAAAATTGGACCTTATTAACCAAGAAGCAATCTACGTAAAGCATATCTAGTGACAGAGTAAATTGAGGATCCTCTTTATTCAGATCCAATCGAAGCAGATTTAGCTGAATGAGATCAATAGCCAGCAGCAATTGGGGTTGCACCTGCAACAGGGATGCTAAGAAAGATGCAGTCTACAAAAGCTGAAAAGGCCAACATATAAAACCAGCCTCCACAGGGAGGGACTCAACATCAGGGGAAATTAGTTGGGTTTCATGTCGAGCCTGAGCATCAGGGGAAATAATTTAAGGGTTTCTTCACTGTTCTGATTTTGAACATATCCTGAGATTAGTGTAGCCCACGTAACCATGTCTCATTTGTACATTTTTTCAAACACTTGTCGTGCATCCTCCTTCCACATTTGGCATATATATTTACAATACTATTTAATACAAAAAGGTTTGAATTAAATCGAGAATTGATTATATGGGTGTGTACTAGCCTACCTTCTTCAAGATCCTTGCTATTGACGCAACCCTGCAAGAGGCGTGCGTATACATTGGTATCTGGTTGGACATTTACTTTGTCTATGAACTCCAAAATGTCCAACACCTGCTTCCTTCGAACCCCTTGAGAAACTGTACTCACTTCAGAAGTCATATCACAAGAATCCTCATATTCTTCTTTGTCTTCCCAATTATCAATATATCTTGAATCTCTTTCCTCAACAAAATTGGGAAGTAAGAAGCCGTTGAAACCAATATTCTTCACAATGCTATTGTGTCCAGGAAACAAACATAAATTGGAGGAAACCCTGAATATGCTACTTGCTGAAGCACAGATGGATTGACTCTTAAATAAAGAGGAGGTGGTAGACAAGTTTTCAATGACTTCTGTAGGTCTTAGCATCATATCATAGAAGTGGCAATGCTTACATAAATATCATCGCAGGACGGGTGCTTGAGAAACCTTGCCTGTGGAGGTGTTCACCTTGATTTCTAAATTAAATGATGATGATGAGGATTGGTGTTCGCTTCCATCCCTTAATTGGTGGGCCACCCATTTTAAATAAAAATACCACGAACCTTTTCCCTTTAACTAATTCCAAGTTGGTTACCTTCACTCGAAGCTTGTTGGAGGATCATATCTATTTGTGTTCATGTGGTTGTAAAAGTTAATGGAGTCGTAACATACATCGTGGATTTACTTTATGGAGTTGTTTAAAAGGGATGGTCCTTATTTTATTTTTGTTTTTTCATTATTCTATTACTTTGAAACCACTTTGGAAGAACATTTGTTAAGAAGTATTTATTTGTTCTTGAGAAAAAGGGCTCCTATGGTGTTACCTATATTAATGTGCTTTATTAGGTTAATATTAAGTTATCTCTCCTTTCATTAGGATTTGGATAAAGAATATGTTGAGTGAACAACATATAATAATATATTATAAAGTGTCATTTTATTTACTTCACATGAAGCATGGAAAAGGTTTTTGGATATGGATTAGCTGTTGCATAGGATCGATTATAATTATCAACCACATTTGGAGAGTTCGGTTTACAAGGGAGTGTATTTTTATTTTGTGGGATGTTTTGATATTTGGAGGGTTTTTAGGTGCTTATTGGAGCTTCGTTGGATTTGGCTTGTTGTAAAAGTCGCTTGGAGGAAGCTTGAGGATGTTCTTCTAGACATAGTTTGGATTATTATCTTCTTTAAGGGATGTTTAGAGGTCAAGTGGCATCATCAACAACCACTTGTTCCTTGGTTGTTGGAGAGGTTCCTCTTTGTTATGGGGTCTATGTATCTCATCATTATATAAGTGGCCTTGATGACTGTTTTTTTTATTGTATTTAGCTAGGAGTTAGTTCTTGAGTGGGGTACTTCTTGTATTATTTTACCCCACCCTGTACTAGATACAAGGAAATTATGATTATTTTATTGTAAATGAAGTTTAGGCCT
>LPNX010901299.1:1063673-1126326 GCA_001517045.1 Pseudotsuga menziesii | reverse complement strand
ATGTTATGTGGAGGTTCCCTTCACCTTGTAGGGATACATTAAGTTATGATTTACGATCTTATTGTTGTATGAAGTAATTGTGTAAATAAAGTAGGTTAGGGTTATGGGAGATGCATGAATGATTGTGTTGTAAAGAACAAACAAACAAACTAGAATGGGTATGTGCAGGGGATAAAATATTTGTAATAAGGTAACAATCCATAAATAATATATGTGGGGTTGCCAAATTGTAAATTTTGAAGAATCTATGTGTACATGCAAGGAGGATAATCGTGAGGGGGGGTCATGTTATCCTTGAAGGGAATGAACTTATTCCAATTTAAGGTGTAACCAATAAAGAGGGTGTATTGCAAAAACACATAAGTGAGAGTTCTTTAAAAGGGTTGTGTAATGTAATAAATTGATAAGTAAATCATGTAAGTTAAATGATGGTAGTACCTTGGATTCCAATTAAAGTTACCTATGAGACAAGATAATCTTATGAATCACATTAGAGATTATACAATGTACTTCAATGGGATATTAATTGCTATGTATTAAGTATAGTGATGAACCTTGAATAGGTTAAACCATTAACCTATGCAAATGTTAAACGACACAAACACACACACACACAGACCATACATCCATACATCGTGACGAATGATTGCTAACTTTGGGATGAAGTTTTTTAAAGGGTGGGTGTATGCAATGCCCCGTTTTGACCTTATTACATGAACTATGATTTTCTGTCTGCATTTGCTTACTATTTTCTATCTGCATTTGCTTACTTTGATGACCTAAGTAAGAGCAAGAGAGGAATATGTAACTTAACCGATTAAACAACTCGACATGTTGAAATTAATTACTAATGAGATAAGTAACAAGACTATGTCGTAATCACCTCAAGATATTCCCAATTAGAATATGATTAGGTTAATAGATGACGAGCATGCATATATATAGTCACATGAGTCATAGTACATATACTAAACCTTATGTTATGTGGAGGTTCCCTTCACCTTGTAGGGATACATTAAGTTATGATTTACGATCTTATTGTTGTATGAAGTAATTGTGTAAATAAAGTAGGTTAGGATTATGGGAGATGCATGAATGATTGTGTTGTAAAGAACAAACAAACAAACTAGAATGGGTAGGTGCAGGGGAGAAAATATTTGTAATAAGGTAACAATCCATAAATAATATATGTGGGGTTGCCAAATTGTAAATTTTGAAGAATCTATGTGTACATGCAAGGAGGATAATCGTGAGGGGGCATGATGTTATCCTTGAACGGAATGACCTTATTCCAATTTAAGGTGTAACCAATAAAGAGGGTGTATTGCAAAAACACATAAGTGAGAGTTCATTAAAAGGGTTGTGTAATGTAATAAATTGATAAGCAAATGGTGTAAGTTAAATGATCGAATAATGGTAGTACCTTGGATTCCAATTAAAGTTACGTGGGACAAAAGATAATCTTATGAATCACATCAGAGATTATACAATGTACTTCAATGGGATATTAATTGCTATCTATTAAGTATAGTGATGAACCTTGAATAGGTCAAACCATTATCCTATGCAAATGTTAAATCACCCCCCCCCCCACACACACACCATACATCCATACATCGTGACGAATGGTTGATAACTTTGGGATGAAGTTTCTTGAAGGGTGGGTGTATGTAATGCCCCGTTTTGACCTTATTACATGAACTATGATTTTCTATCTGCATTTGCTTACTATTGTGGAACTTTGTTAGTTTGATGACAGTCTAGACTTTGGGATATGTTATTTTGTAGAGCTTATATGCATGTGGGTGATGTTAATATTATGAATTATGTTCATGTTTTGATTATGTCTTTAACATGTTGTAACACCCCATATTTTGACTAGGCGTGTTTATCCGTTAGACATATTACACTGTATTTGATTATTATCTATTGGACTTAGCTAGACTACATAAACTATGTTTTCTGCAGGTTAGACCTAATTATAGGTTGCTACTGTGTTTATGGTGTTACTATGCTTACACTGATACTATGATTTGATATTATCATTATGTTATGCAATTACTATGTGGTATTTAACCTGAGATTCATTTCGTTCAGAACAACAATGTGTGTTTAAATGGTCGTCCTTAATGAAATGAGATATATATATGATGTTGTATGTGGATACCAATCCATGATGTGAACGATTTAATAATTTTATGTGACGAAAGGAAATGATGTTGATAATGTGGACCAACTGATGATTGATTCAAGATATTGTTATGAATTTTTGTTTGCAAACTACTAATCTACAGTAAACATGGCATATTTAATAACTCGATACTTTATATGAACTATGGTATAGTACCTATTTTGCAGAAGATCCTTGTTTACCAAAGTTGATTATACGATGACACACACCAATTATATCAATAACAACAAAGTATGGTTTTGATGGGGTATAGATCCGGGATGTTGAGAGGGATGGATGTGTTCCACCCTATGTTTCTATGATACCCGAGGTCATGGGAGGGCCATGCTGAGACATGCTCTCCAAGTTGTTGTGATGACAATGGTCGGATTCCTGCTAGGAGAGGCTAGGTCCGCTGTTCAACCGACGTTATCGCTCTCAGGTACTTATGTGGTTAGGTCGGTGAAGCCAGCATCCACTTCTATACTAGTAGAGGAAGGATAGGGAGGATGCAGACATAGGTTAGGATGGGAGGATGTCATAGGTAGTACTGTGTGGTGTCGGGGGGAGCTACGAAACCAAGATTAGTAGTAGTAGGTGTCTCTTTCTTGAAAATAATGGATTGAGAAATGAATCTGAAAATATAATGATGTTATAACTTAATTGGTTAATGATTAATGATTGATGATCCTCGAAAGATTACATGTTTGTATGTTAATCCGGTTTGGTATTTTGTGATTGTTATGTCTTGTATCCATGAATTCTCTATCATTGTGAACCATTATATATAGGATATATGATGTTTTCTTATAGTATGTGTATGATCTATGCATGCACTCGCCACGCATGCACACTTTGCACATGTATACCAATATTGATATACAAATACTTAACACAGTGAATAATGGTATATGTTTTCGTAGGTAAATATGTTAATCAAATAATGAATGTTACGTTATTAGATATGTGTGACACAAGTCAATTAACGTATTCATTAATGATAGGTGAGAACTATAATGAGTAATTGATAAGTAGGGTCAATTACAATTATTGTTAGCAAGTTGTCGTGAGTAGACTTAAACATTTTTAATATACATTAGAATAATTGTTAGGGTTGTTTAAACCCTCAAGGGTGTGTAATTATGAATCTATAGATAACATGTTGAGGACTATGATACTTGTCATTAAAAACAAATAACTATAGAATTCCTTATTTATAATTATTATTAATGGTATTATTATTATTATTATTAATGATAATAGTGCCTCTTGTGGTAAACATAGTCGATTGTTTAATTAAACAATTATTATTATTATTATTATCATCATAATTATTACGCTCTTGGGGTAAACATAGTCAATTATTTAATTAAACCAAACTTGAAATAACTTGAGTAAACTAATTATTAACCAAGTAGACCAAATGATTATGTGTAAGTTAAATATATATATTAAACTATGGAATCTCACCATCAAGCCATGACTTCACTTATTTAATGATAATAATTCTTAATGTTATTATTAATATCATATTCTGGATTGAGTAAGACAACTAAGATAGCCAGCTGTACGAAACTTGAAGGGTCAAACAAGATAATTAATATATTATTATTTTATTCATTGATTCGAATAGGACTAGCCATTAACCCACCATCACGTGAGGAACTTGTAGTGAGCATTTCAAGAAAAATTAAATCCTATACAACCAACTTATTCCATTCAACTTAAATAGCTTTAACTATGGGGATGCTCGAAATAAGGGAAAATTGATAAATAAATGTATATTCATGATTATAATAAATTACTAGTGGAAGAAACTTAAAGATGTAGGTGAATGGAGTGTTTGGGGGAAAGGCGATGGAGTAAGGTGGAAGCAAGGAGGAAGAAAATGACTATTTAGGAGAGGTTTCATGGAGAGATGGGGGGGTTGGTTTTATTTTGGAATTTAGAAATTAGACTGTGTATGAGTGGAAAAGAAGGAAAAATTGAGGAGGGGAAAACTCAAGTACTGAGAAATGGTTGAAAATGAAGAAGGATCTAGAGGGAATACAAAATAAGGAAACTCCTCTCGGTATTATTGGTTTGTGGACTTGGGGGCTAGGAAACCCATGAGTTTCCTAGGATCAACACATGATGAGAGCTGTTCGGCAGGGTGGCTCATCATTTTTGTAAACAAAGGCAGCCTATAGGGTTTGCACCAACCGGCTGGATCTACTACAACCGCTTGCACCAAGTATTTCATATACTAAATTCATGCATGGTATTATTGACTAATTTACTAAAATTCATGAAGTTTATTACACATGTAGAGTTCATATTTCTACATTGATATGTGTATGAAACTAATGGAACATACATGGATATAAACCTGTAAATATGATTAAAAGATCTTGATTTTATTATGAGCATAACATAGAGAACAACATTGAGAAATGGACTTAGTGCTCTTCCGGAACATGCCTATAAGTGTTAGGTCCAAAATTCGGGATATGACACAATGGCTCTCCCTTTCGGAAACTCATTATCGCTCTGTGATGTTTGGGTTGTTGACTAAGTTGAATAAGTTGAAATCTAAAGTGCAAAGCTGGGAGAAGGTAAAAAAGATTGAGGATAATGAGGAAATAGAAAAGTTGGATTTGGAGTTACAGTCCCTTTCTAATGTTGTAGATGAATTCTATTTCTCAGTTGATAGAAAAGAGAAAGCCCAAGATTTAGAGACAAAACAAGGTGACATTCTCTAGAAAAAAGAGGATACCCTTCGTAAAAAAAGTAGAGTTGTTTGACTCAAGTGAGGAGATAATAATTAGAAGTTTTTTCATAAGTGTGCTAACCAATGAAGAATGTCGAACTCTATCTAGGAAATAGCTTAGAATGAGGGTGAGTTGTGTCATGATCAATCCTCTCTCATTAAGGAAAGAACTGGTCATTACAAATCTTTGTTTTCTCAATCTAATGAACTTAAGTTAATGGAATAGTTAAATTTTGTGAGGAATTTTCCTCACATGGACGTTGAAGAAGATCACATCTTGGGGGATAGGATGGTGATATTAGTTGAGGTGAAAGATATGGTGAAATTGTTTGTTAAGGAAAAGATTCTAGGCTTTGATGGTTGGACGGTGGAGTTTTTCAGTCATTTTTTGGATTGGGCCTCGAGTCTAAAATATCAAAGATTGTGGAAGAGTCTGGCTCCAGTAGGATTTTTGGTGAATTCCTGAATTCGACGTATCTCACTCTCATACCTAAGAAGGATTATTCAGACACTTTTATGGATTATAGGATGTTCTTGCTTTGTAACCTCCTATACAAGTTGATATCTAAAATCATAGCGGAAAGAATGAAACCTTTCTTGGGTAAGTTTATTTCTGAGGAGCAATTTTCTTTCTTACCTCATAGACAAATTACCCACATCATTCGGGTTGTACAAGAATGTCTCCATACATATAAAATCAATAAATAGATGGTGTTTTCCCTCAATATAGATTTAATAAAGTCCTATGACCGTGTGGATTTGTCATATCTTAAGCTGATTCTTTTACAAATTGGCTTGTCACTAGATATGGTAGAATGGATTATGAGTGCAATCACCATAGCCCGGTTTGTTGTGCTCATCAACAGTGTTCCTACGGAGTTCTTAAAAGGTAGCAGGGGGATCCAGCAGGGATGCCCCCTCTCCTCATACTTGTTTATTCTCAAAGTGGATGTTCTTAGTATTCTAATTCAACACAAAAAGAAACAGTCGCATTTTCAGTGTTTAATGACCGAAAGGGGTCTATCCTTTTTTCACTTATTGTTTGTCGATGACGTTATCATCATTGGAGAGGGATCAATTGAAGAATGGAAGTATATGAAGTATGTTATTAAGATGTTTTGCAAAGCATTCGAGTTAGAGGTAGGTAATAATAAATATCTCCTCTTACATTCCTGTAAGGAACAGTCACGAGTTGATACATTGCTTTCTCTATTTCCCTTTAATTCTGGTTACATTGATGATGGCCTGAGGTACCTGGTTTTCCATATAAAACCCAATGGTTATGGGCCCAAAGACCGGGATTGGTTGTTAAAAATTATAAATTAGAAAATTTCTAGATTGACATGTCGCTACCTAGACCTCGAAGGAAGGATGGTTTTGGTATCCTCAGTTCTCCAAGGCATCCTAGTTTACTAGTTTACTAGATGTATTTATTTTCTATGCCAGAGACTATCCTTTCACAAATCACACCAAATCTTTTCAATTTTTTGTGCGAAGACAATTTGGTGGACATAAAAATTTATTATGCATCGTGGGAAAACTTATCCCTCCCTTGTGATCAAGGTGGTTGGGATATAAAATACTTGGGTATCTTCAACTCCTCTCTTTGTGAAAAATCACTTTGGAGATCGTTTGCATTTGTGCGGGAATCTAGTTAAGGAAAACTACTTTAAAGGCCTTGACCCCTTGTATTGGCTAAGAGTTGGTCCAAGAAAATACTCCTTGGGGTCGACTATTTGGAAAAGCTTGATAAAACGTATACCTGTCATTTCAGAAGACTTGAGCTGGAAAGTTGGCAGGAGGTTACAGATGTTTTTAGGAATTGATCTGATCTGTGGTATTGGTGAAAAATCTCTACTCTCTCTTAATATGATTCAAGAGCTTTAGTCATGAAACTTATTTGTTCTAAAATATATTAATTTTGATGCGAGTCTCAACAAATGGGTAGGTGCAACATTATTGGGTTTGGCTAGTATGAATGTGGAAGAATGGGACAGATTCACTATAGCTCTTAAGAAAGGTAATTTTTATCTTTTATATTTCCCATATGATTTGGTTTGGTTGTGCAACTTGATTTACGTTAAGGTGACTGCAAATTTGGCATACAAATCAACTATATCTGTAGAAATCCCATTTGAAATAGATTGGTGGATGGAATGGCTATGGAAAGGGACTCTACTATTGAAAATTAAGTTATTTTCATGGTTGAGTCTAAAAAATAAGATCCTGACTTGGGAGGGCTTAGAGGGAAGAGGTGTTGTGGGTCCAGGAAGATGTTCACTCTTCAGTTCAAACTTGGAGTTAGTTGCACATTTGTTTGGAGACTAAATCTTTCTTTTCAGAAGTTTAGCTTTTACATACGAACCATTTGAACATCCATGGGGTCTTCACTTAGTGAAACTATGCCATAGCATGTTCGTTCGTGGCATATGAAACAATACCCCTATTTTCAAAAAATATTGGAAAATACCTCCAAAAATCAATTTTTTTAACCCCCTCCCAATATGCCTTTCCGATTTTAAAAAACCCCTATTTTCCCTATATATTGCATGTATCCATTTTTTCATTTACAATTTTTATACCCCTTTATATTTCTACCTAAGGGAAAAAAAACTAAACACAAGAAAGGGCGACACTTGATAGGCGCCCTTAGGCAAATCACTTTATTAGGAATTCAAATATATCACATGATGTCGAAACAAATAAGAGAGGGTTTATTTGTACCAATCTCAAATAGTTGTGTGTAACTGCTTCAGTAACTGCTTCAAGATGTGGACACTGGATATATATCCAACTCTAGAGGCTGAGAGGCCTTTTCAGTTGTAGTAGAATTTTAAATGCTTTGATCGACAATCATGCATATTTTAGTGCTCCTTTGTTTCAGAGTTTCAACAACTTTTCTCAAAATAGCTTTAAAAACCTAGTTTGTATACATAATACTCTCATAGATTTCTTAGTACTTTGACTAGCATTAGTTGAGCATTTATATTACATAGAGAGACAATCTTAAGTGGAGAGCCTAGCTCTACTTCTTTCACAGTGGAACCAAAGCTTCCTCACTTTGCAAGTAATTTTAAGACAACTTTCAATATTCCAAGGGCTCATAAACTCCACAAGTAGAGAACAACTGCAATTTTTTAGGAAAGAATAACACACCCAAAAAGATTCATTCAAAATGCTCTCAAAACTACCACAACTCTACCCTCGTAAAAACTTCACTGTGTGCATTCAAGTTCTCTCTCACAAAGGCCAACAATCCTCACAACCTAACAATCATCTCAATCCTACATGATCATTCTTCAAAACTTAGTTCTTATGCAAACAGAACGTCATTCAAGAAGACTCGATATACAGATCTCACCTCACTCATTTTCAACAAAGTTCCATTCTCATTTTCACTAATTTATATGTTCTCGTGACTCTCATACTTTCATGGTTCAGCTCCCATGGCTTCACATAGCCTGAAGAATCCCTTCACTTAGCTTCTCACAACAGTTGCTAAAACAACATACACAAACAGGAGCATGTCAAACTTGCTCACTCACTCAAGCAGACTTTATATACAAATATCACCTCACTCATTTTCAACAAGGCTCTATTCTCATGCTCACTAATTCATATGCTGACATGTTCTCATGGTTCAGTTCACATGGCTTCCCTTAGCCTCAAGAAGCCCTTCACTTATCTTTACACAACAGGTGTAAAAAACAACATAAACAAATAGGAGCATGTCAAACTTGCTCACTCACACATCTCCATGGCTCTGATATAACTTATGCATAACCATGTCACACAATATCAACAAAGCATAAAATATATTCAAGTAACTAGCACTCTAATTCATAAAAGGGCCATGAATTAATTACATAGAGTACATGTGTTTATAAAATTCACTTGTCTTTGGCTTTTCCACCATTTTTCCATATTTAGTTAGATTCCTCTACACCAAGTGCCATGGCATATACCTTGAGACGTTCCTTAAATCTCTTACATACAACACCTTCCCTTGCAATATACTCTAATGATGTCTTATCCATATGTTGTACTCGATTCTCTTCATTCACTTGTATTCTATTTTGCATAGTCTTAGATCCATGGATTTGTTATTCTCCCATGTCATAGGGTTTACTAGTTTTTACAACATTCTAATATGGCTCACACTCTTAAGTTGTGTACAACTAAACATTAATGTCAACACATCGACCAACTTGGCCTGGTTTTAAGCACAGTTACCAAATTCATCCAAACTGGAGGTTTAGGTCAATTCTAATCAGCAGAATTATTCACCTCAGTTACAATTCAGTAAAGTCAATGAGTTTTTGACCAAATTGAACCAGACTCACTTTGAATTTTATGGCTGAAATTCACCAAAAATGTATTTGTATTATTTAGATGAATACTCACAAAAATTCCATGCTAGATTTTTTACACATTTTTTCCATATCATACCTATCCATATTTAAATTCAAATTCAAACTTAGTAAATATGGTTTGAAGGGGCATGCTCCTACATTATTCTTCAAACAACTTAGCAATTTATTTTTCCTCGGTTAAGAGGTCATTTACTTCTCTTGCAATTTCTCCATTTTCCTTCTTGCTAGCCTTACAACGAGCATCCAATCACTTTGGACTCACAAGTTCTAAATTCTATCATCTATGAATAGTTTTGTCCAATTATGAGGGCATACACTTCAACCTCTCTAAATATTTCCCCATTCTTGTAGCAAAAACTACAATAACTTGACTAATCTTGATTGAAGATAGCTCCCACCAACTAGCCTTTCCTAGGTTTGATCAAGTTGTCATTTGTCTCTAGTTATGCCACTAGGCCTGTGATTACAAAATATCCTTCTTTAGCAGTGGAGTGTACTAGAGGATTGTTAATTAACAATAAAATCAATGGCAAGTGTATTTAGTACCTTAAATAAAGATAATAGTCATTCCCATAGGCATGGAACACCAACGAGAACCCCCCTATCCATGCTTAAGCATTGAACAAATAATATGTTTGACAAAAGGTTTATGATTAAAATGGTTAGATGTAATGCTAAAAGCCAAGCAGTTTCAATAGAATTTAAATAAACAGCAAAAACCAGAGATGTTTTTCTCTGGGAACACTTCTAACAAGATGACGTGAATCAAAACTACATAAGCTCCTTGGAGCAAAGGATTTGCATTATTCTGAGTGGCATGTGTCAGAGTCAATGCTGCAATCGAACCATCTTTTCCATCTCCAAACCTGTATGCATCACTGCCAGAATCTCTTAGATGGTTTTTTTTAGTCTTTTGGCAAGGTAGTCATAGGTTCTCTGTCAACAAAGAAAAATCAACAAGTTTCTATGAAGAATTGTAGAGGAATCAGTAATCCATTGATGAGACTTTGTGGTGAAAAAATGAACAATAGCTCAAAAGGTCCAAAATTAACCAGCAATAGTAGATGAGATTCAAATAGTCCTCAAGGGAAATTCAGTACATGAACAAACCTGGTATTTTGTATATATGTACTTGTAGCACAAAGAAAGAGGTGGGCGAGATGCTTACATGACCCCTATCGCAATAGGAAATGATTTGTTCTTGTACTTCACGAAGAAACAATGTGATATCAGAAAGTTACATAATCATTTTGCTAAAACATATAAAATACAAGACAAATCATTAGACCAGAATGGGAATATCCATTAAACAATTAAAAACATTAGGGATGCACCATGTTTAACTGATGAAAAACATAGGATATATCCTCCATTAAAATGGAAGATCTAGAGATTTGATAAGCTGATTCTTCATGTTTCTTATCATATAAAGATTGTTCTTGATCATATATATGAGAACCCCAGAATCCATCCAGTTGTCTGTTAAAAAATTGGGATCACAGTAAACCGTGACCCAAGAGTAGTACCTAGATAGTGGAGTCATCATAGTAAGTTGAAGAGTGCTATTGCAAGCATGAAAAATAAATGAAGTATTAAAAAACAATTGATCTGAAATTGGAAGCTGTAATATATACAATGAAAGACATTTAGATGGACTCTTGTGGCATTAAAGTAATAAAACCCAAGACAAAATATTAAAAAGACCTTCCGAAGAATTATCTACTCTTCCTCGTATTCAAGATGTGCATCTCAAAACACTTGTACCCAGTCACAGCCCAAAACTACAATGAATTTCTCTCCACCTGTACATATTCTTGTACAGCCTTATTATCTAAAGTCAAACATAGCTCCTCTTCCAAGCCTACAATCAATCACAGAATTAATTTCACTTGCCATGATACCAACGACAAAGAATATACAAGAGTGGCCTATAAGCTTCATTTCATTTTCTCATTCTATTCCAGGAATACCTTTTCAGTTTGTTAAAGCATACCATCTTCTTTGCATGGGCAGAAGATGCAACCTTGTTAAGTAATTGGCAATTTGCCTCGTGAAACCTGTCATTCCACACCCATTACATTTCAGAAAGGGCCTAGAATTGGAAGAAACGCCCTGCTTTGTCAAGAAACCTGAAAGGGCTTGCTGGAAAACATGCCCTGCTCTGTCAAGAAACCTGAAAAACAAGAGTGAGAACATTCACACCTAATCTCTCAATCATCTGAAACTAACCATAACAGGGTACACCCAACTAGAAGCAACATTGAAAAGAGTGAAGGTGTCCATCTAAAACTGACCATAACAGGGTACCATCATGAAGGTATCCCAAAACCATGTTAACCATTTGGGATTGGCATGTCATCATACTAATAATCTCATCAATTACTATAATTGCACTAGAACAATTAAAAGAGAAGATTTGCTCATGGCAAATTGTTTATTCAGAGCACAATTTTTCCCATTCCTTGCATCCCTACTCCAATCAGTGAAATAAGAGGTCTCTTTGCATAGATCATACTAGTGCTGATAGGATTCCTCGAGATATTGAATAAGAGAAGAAATTATTTTATCATCCGATTAACGCATCTTCAAAGGTGAAGTTCTCTGGTATATATCTACAGTGTTAGACTCTTCACAGGAGTTCCTTCGCTATCTAGGGGAAAGACTAGACTTCGCAGCGTCTTCAACCTCAGGTGTCCCTGCCAATTTACGTTTGTTAATCTTTCTCCTTGCCTTGTTCTCATCATTTTCATCAGATGGATTGGATGACTTGTATATTATTGCTTGTGCCTCAGCACTTACAGCTGGACTATCATCAACAGCATATAGAATCCTCTGTATTGCTACAACTATCTATTCAAAATTACAGGTATCAAAATCTGATATTTGTCACTCCATTAAACTCATGCAGAAAACATTTCTAGACAAAAGGTTGTATATGGCTATTAAAATTTGGCTAGACAAAAGGTTTGACTATTCAAGATGAATTCTCATCAGTAGATGGATAAGTGGTAACATTGGTTTCCAGCCGTTGTATATTAGAACTATGTCCAATTTCTATTTGTGCTTAGCAACCAATAACTGACATCCTAGTTGCTAAAGGTAGCCACTTCTTTGTTGTTCTGCTATTGATTTGAGTCCTTGGTACAAGAGTAAACATATTCTGCTCACATCCTTCCCAGACCTGAAAGAATATGCTGCTCACAACATATTCTGCTCAGATCATGCCTAGACATGAAAGAATATGCTGCTCAATGCTGTGTTTTACGCACAGATCTACTCAAAATTGCAGTGGTAAGTTTCTACAATCTCCCAAAGCTTGATTACTTCATATGAAATAGCCATGAAAAAACCCTTCTTAATTATATCACAAACCAAACAACATTGATAAGATAATGAAGAGAAGACTGCACTTCTATGTCAATGTGTCTAGGTGAGGGCTTTACTGCTCATTAAATTATGTCAAAGAGTGGTCCAACACCATCCATGTCATCATAAATGTGAAAATATTCCCAATCAACCAAGCAGTCTACATGCTATGAAATGATCCAAATAAGGAAAAGTGTCATCAAACAACAACAATTATCCCATATCAACCAATCATTCTACATGCTATGAAATGATCCAAATAAGGAAAATTGTCATCAAACATCAACAATTATCCCATGCATACAGCCAAGTGCTCTACCATAAAGGTCAAAAAACATTTAACCAATCATTATCACCCTCATCATAGAAACCAATGTACTAGGGGTGTACATAAGGCAGAACCTACACATGAAACATAAGCCACCTAGCTCCATCAAATGTGTACCTCTTTTACTGAAAATGTGACATTTTTCATGAAAATGAGGACATCCCTGCAACATGATGTGGTAACAGCACATCATTCAACAATCTCTCGATATGGTCATCACATATCCTCTTAAAGGAAGAGATCCTATTAAAGGAAGGCAAGACCATGGACAAGTTACCTTGGTTCTCAGCTTTGAGATTCTTTAAAAGAAGAATTAATATTGTTCAATACCAATTCACTTCTCCTATTTGAGAGGGGCTATATACCATGGCCAAGGCCAAAGGAATGTGCCTTGAATTCACCAACCTTGATAGGTTGGTTTTGGAGGTGACAAAAAGGCATATTCAGGAATCCTTCATATTAAAGTTGGGACTTCAATACTGGAATAAAGCCAAGCCCTTAAAGAAATATAGGATGAACAATGCTTATAGGTGGTTATGTAGAGGACATATAACAGTGCAACTACCAGAAACATTTATAACAGTGACAACATAACTAATTTGAATAGTCATTAATGTCCTGTGCAATGGAAGGCCAAGTTCTTCTTAGTTGGGTTCATCCTCGAATGGTGGTATGGCCTTTTAGGGCTATACCATATTTATGAAATGAAAGGTTTGTTGGGCTTGAGTCTTGGAACCATTTGTGTGTTATGACAGCTAATCAGTGTTGATCTTTCCACAATCAACAAAAGAATATCACAAATCCTTTCTCTAAAGACAGAAAGGAATACAGTGCTTTTCATGTGACAAAAAAGTACTCATCCCACACGTGATATTGCGTGGCCCTCGACCTCTCCAGTTGTAGCGAGGATAAGGCATGGAATTACGTTTGAGCTACTTTGAAATAAAATATTTAGGTACCCAATTCTTCTTATGAGAGCAATAGAGGGGGTAATATTTTACACTTATACCACTGCTACCCAAAATACCAATCTTTTCTTTAAAGAAAAAGAGTGCACTCACTTCCCGTGTTACTTAAGAATATTCTGCCAACAAGTAAGATTGCATGGGCCCTGGACCTCTCATGCCATAATTATAATAATGCATGGATTTACATTTCATCCACATCGAAATAAAAGATTTAGGTACCCACTTTTGCAATAGAGTGGACAATATTTTACATTCAACCCAAAATACAAATCCTTTCTCTAAAGAAAAAGAGAGTGCAGTGGCTGCTCATGTTACAAAAAATTATTCAACTCACAAGTGGTATTGCATGGCCAGGTCCTCTCAGTTCATGGTAAGAATATGGCATGGAGTTACATTTGAGCCACTTCAAAATAAAAGATTCAAAAAGCGACTTTTGCTTATGAAAGCAATAGAGAATACAATATCTTCCGTATATGGCACTGCTACCCAAAATACAAATTGTTTCTCTATAGAAAAAGAGAGAGTGTAGTGATCTCTCATGTTACAAAAGAGTATTCGGCCCAAAAATGATATTGCATGCCTTGGACCTCTCAACCCATGGCAAAAATATGGTACATTTAGCCACTTAAAAATAAAATAATCAAGTAACATTTTTCCTAACGAGAAAAATAGAGGACATTATCTTACATTTATGTCACTGCTACCCAAAATGAAAAAGGAAGAATTTTTTTTCATTAGGACAGTGGTAGAACCTTGATGTTTAAACCCATAATTTCTCTCTCATCAGCTATCCAGGTACCAAATTATCCTGTTGTGTCCAAATAACTTTTATTTATTCATGACTTGACACCACATGCCAATGGTGGTGATGGTCGTTGGATTGCATTGCTTAGACCGTACATTGTAGCATAGCAGGCACTCTTAGTAGAATGGATTACTTGTAATACCAGTACCCAAGCAGTTGCAAAGATTTTAGAAAAAATATTAATTAAATCTCTTTACAGTCATTGGTTTAATGTTTTCAATTTATTGAATTGAACAAGTTATAACTTAGAGATACTAGGGCTTTCCTATATCATCGTGACATGACCTTGACTTTGAGATAAGTGTATTTGCAACAGATTCTCTTCTATATACTAATACAACAAATATATAGGTAAGAAGGCCCACACAGCTGAATTATGAAACAAGTAATTGTTCAACATCTGGATTTTGACAAAGTATTTCGATATCCCTGAGCTTTGCAAAGTAAAAGTCTCTTTCCTTCTCCAAATTGTCTACCAAGAGCTTCAACTCTATGACCTGCATACCTCAATTAAACAACAAATAGCATATAAATAAACAAATATGAGAAGTTCACTGATATGAGAGCCTCGACCAAGTTCATGTTGCTCTAGTTCCTTTGGAAAAACTCTTGACAAAAGGATCGTGTGATGATTAGACCATGACTGAACCAAGATTCTTTCCAAGGTAAAACAACAGGAAAATATGAATAACAAAAAAACAAACATCAAGAGACTTTAAATGGAGTAATATTTTTTACCTGCTCATTGAGAGCCTGAATCTGGGTTGCATTTGCAGATGCAGTGTTGGGCATTGCAGACCCATAAAATGGTGGCTCAGTTCAGGCTGTTTGGAAGTGTAGAGACCCATATCCAGCATTTGACCCTGTCCTCAAATGTTTAGCAGCTAAATTCACAACTGGAACTGGAGGATCATTTTTCCAAGAACTAGCAACTGTGGCAGTTTTAGACCCCAGTGCATTGCCCTTGCTTGAAGGCTTTACTGGAGATGCTTTCTTGTTAACTTCTTTTCCACCTTTGCAAAACTCCCTTCGTTCCAGTGCATTGTAACTAAAAAGGAACAGAATCAAAAACTGATTAACAAATGTATCACTAACATGTAAACAAATATGCCCATTATTGTAGTGCCATAAAATCCAGAAAAAACCAAAAAGGAGGAAAAGAGAACAGAAAAAGAAGATACCTATTCATGATTCCACCATTTACTGAATCACAGTATCTCTCTAACCATTGCATGAACTCTAGATTGTCCAGTCGTTGCCCTTTTACAAGTTTATTGACATCAATGTACTGCATGAAACCTCATATTAGATCCATCTAGACGTCTTATTGAAAGTAATAACCAAACTAATGCCTGCTGTGTATTTTCCCACATTTACAGTAAAAAATGGAACTCTCAGCTTTCAAGACAGATCTTTCCATCTTCTAACAAAGGTAATACTTGCTTGTATTCTTGAGAAGCAATTAACTTTATTGGTATTCCTATATTCAACCTGTTGTTAATGCTGCCGTAACTTAAATACTCATGCTTAGTCTGGACTCTGATATCAAAGATTTACTAATGATGCCAGCTGCCCCATCTGTAGTGTAAGCTGATCGAGATTCTCCTTTCTATTACAGAAATTGCTATATTCAGGTACAACGTCATCTTGATCCTTACTACTCTCCCGACTCTCTGAATCAGTCCCCTCCATGTCTATTGGCTATGGGCTCTCAGTAAGAAACTGTTCCCAAAACACATCATTGATCCTTTTCTTCGCTATCTCATTACCCATGCCTTTACCTGTACCTCCAGGGCCAGTCCTTCGGCCCTTGCCATTAATTGAACCCTCCTCCAAAGTAGTCTTTGCTGCACCATATGGCAATCTTACCTCAACATCTACTTCTTCTAAATTTGCATCATTGCTACCTGTATTAGATCCTATAATAGTTCTATTCTCAGGAGTTCCTGACAGAATTCCTTTTCCTGCAGCATCTATTTTACTTACTTCATGTAAAGAAGAGTGAGGACTCAAATTTAAGTTACATAGAATGTCAGAATGAAGGGATCCTACTAACCCCTCTGATGCTTGCATATCTCACAATCTCAAAGATATGGACATATCTGGAAACCTAGATGAGGAGTTCAAATATGATAAAGCTAAAGATGTATAAATATCTAAAACCCCCAAATGGACAGGCATATTAGGGAAACAAGGCTTTCCATGCATCTCTGTAAGAGATGACCCTAAGGAGTGACTTGGAGGACTTCCACTATCCTTTGATTTGTCATGAGCTTCAGCTCGAAGAGCATCAAAAAAGTTTTTAAATGCATCCATGGATGTTTCAAGCTTATCTGGAGAATCTCTGTTGAAAGCATCACTCTTACCATGATCGTATCTTACAATTTGGCTACGAGTACATCCATTTTCCCCAATCTCCAAGACCTCATCATGATTTGGAAATCTTCTTTTCTTGTTTGTAGTAGCAATATGAGCAATCTTATCATGATGTTGAATAAGCTATGCCACAAAGTTGGGATTTTGCACATCTTTAGCCAAGAATGCCATCATACGATGTTGTCGTTGTTCCATTACTTGTAGTCGCTGTTCCAATGACTCCAAGTCAAACTCTGTACTAGGCCATCTTCTAACAAAGGTAATACGAGGCCTATATCTAGCTACTAGGCATGTTAGATAAGGCTACACTAACTATAGAATACAAGAAAGTACAAGAATAAAAATTCCAAAAAATCGTGCCATAGGAGCATTTACAATACATAAAGCATAGAAAACAGTGTCCCTGAAATTGTTACACAACTAAGAAGAAATAGCAACAAATGCAAAGAAACCCGATAGCACAGCCTCGTGAAGATAAAGATGCATACAAATTTAGAAAATATGTATGCATTTTAACCAAAAGCCCATTGCAGAGGAAAAGAACAATCGAAATGATGGAGGCAGATGCGGTGGAACCCGTGACCACAGCAGCAACAAAAGCAAAGACAATGTGAGACTAAATGCTATGCACCAGAGAAACTCAACATGGTGATTGCAAGGCCTTTTCCTCAGATGATAATGGCGTTCGGCTTTGGACCCACTCATGAAAATGATCAGCAGGAGCATGACATGGGATTCCACAGGATTCATGGAGCTTCGATGGCCATGCCCATTATGAAGAAGAGGTTCAGACTCAAGTTCGCGCAGGAGCAAAAGGACAAAATGTGCAGTTTTGCAGAGAAGGGCGCGAGCAGAAATTTGGAATAAAATAACCCTAAACATATTGGATATTTATATACTTAAAAAAAACCCTTATTACCCCTAATATACCACCAATATATTGACTTTAAATTTTTTTATTTTTAACCACCCGAATATGAACGGACGTGATATCATATTGGTCTCTAGGTGACGCCCCCGTGTGAACATCAAGCATTATTGGGGAGCTGCTTTAGTTCTCGATAATTTGAATATGTGGTATAGAAGAAAGGGTCCTTACAATCACCAACCCCTTTTTGTGATGTGGGAAGTCTCGAAAGCTAACAATGCTTCAATTTTTTCCAATTGTCTACAAAAAACTAAGGTTTTTTTATTTAAAGATCCTATGAGCTTTGTGTGAGTGGTTCAAAGAGTCTATACCTAGTAAGTGTAGAAATTACTCCTTTCCTCCTTTTGCACGGTACCCATTCGGTTTCTTTGATGGAGCAGCACCAGATGGAGCTTGTGGTGCGTGATTCATGATCAATCTTGAGTGGTGCAAAGAGTCTATACCCAGTAAGTGTAGAAATTACTCCTTTCCTCCTCTTTTAATGGGTTTCTTCGATGGAGTAACACCAAATGGTGCTTGTGGTGTGGGATTCATGATCAAAGTTGAGTGGTACAAAGAGTCTATACCGAGTAAGTGTAGAAATTACTATTGTCCTCCTCTTTTGCTAGGTTTCTTCGATGAAGCAGCATCGTATGGAGCTTGTGGTGCAGAATTTGTGACCAAGCTTGATAATAAGTCTTTTAAATGTTGGCGTAAGGATGGTAAGGGCACAAATACTCGGATAGACATTATTGGTTTGTGGAGTCTTCTCCATTATGATAGAGTTTGGGGGATAGCATCAAAATCTTAAAGCTTGGGTTTACCTAGTTATCCTTTAACCATGTTTTCAAAGAATTAAACTAGGATGTGGATGTTCTCTCCAAACTTGACTTGGGAGAAATGGATGGCAAAATCCACTTTTCCTTCTACTCTAAGGGAATTGTATCTAGATAAAGCCACTTACATTTTTTAAAATAAGAGGTATGGGTTTTGTCATATTTTGTTAAAAAGTTAAAGACATTGTTTTATGTTGGGTTGTAAATTCAGTTTTTGTTGAAGGGATGTAGTCTTGTTGGCCAGAAGTTATAAATTTTTGGAAGAAAAGACCCAATTTTCAATGTAACTAGTCAATTTTGACTTTAGAGGGTTATTACTGAATCTATCACATTGTAATGTTGACACAACTTTCTTTAATAAAAAGTTGGTTTATATTTTATATGTGAAAAAAAGAAAATTAAGACAAGTTTGAATTTTCAAAAATCGGCGCATAAACTAATAAAATGAATATGTTTCTTATTAATAGAAGTAATAAACTCACAAGAAAAGTAGGTCATGTTTCAATTTTTCAAAAGTCGGCGCATAAACAATTAAAACGAATATGTTTATTATTAGTAGAAGGAATAAACTCACAATTCAGACAATAGTTGAACTCATATGCAAGATCATCCTTGTCGTGAGACAGTAACTTCCGATCTATTTAGGAAGTAGCTCAACGAAGGAAGCGAGTTCAAAAAAATCCATAGGCTTTGTATCTACCTTCCATCGAATTTGTCAGAAAACAAAACGAAGAGAGAGAAAAAAAATGATCGACATTTTTACTTTGGATTTATTTCTTCAACAACAAGATGGGCAATTTTACTCTTAGAAAATAAAATCTCCATCAGAAAAATAGAGAGCTACGCACTGAAGTAATGTTCTTAAAGTCGCAGTTGAATGAGTATAATGCGAAATTGGCTCACTTGAAAGATGAGATGGAGCAAAATGCGAGTTTTCTAGAGAAATATAAAACAGAAAATAAAATGAACAGCCTTGAGCAACTGGTGAATGAAGGAGTCGAACAGCGCCTAGATTTAACTGAGGAGAATGAAGGAGTCGAACAGCGCCTAGATTTAACTGAGGAGAATGAAGGACTCGAACAGCGCCTACATTTAATTGAGGAGCATAAGGGGACGGAACATTCTCTTGGCCAACGAAATGAAATCCTACCAGAAGAGTTGGACAAAATTGGGCATTTTCTAGATGAACAAAATCAGAGAGTTGAAGAGTTAGAGACTGCTCTGCTTGCTTTCTACAAGGATCTTGAAAATGGAAAACCAGAATTAATTGGTACGCTGGAAAAGCCAAAGCCAAACCATGTGCATGAACTGGTGGCCTTTTTCAATTCCAAAGGCAGATGATAATGGCGGCGTTACATTGCTATTAGTACTGGCAGGCGGAGCAGTATAAGCCCTAACCAAAAGGCGCCCACTGCCCAGCCTACAGCAATTTGGGCAGTTTTGGTTATCTAAGTAATTTTAAAATAGGGTATTTAATCTAGGAGAGCAAATTAATATTGCTGGAATGGTAATATTGCTGGAATTGTAATACTCTTATTTTAAAATAGGTTATTTAATTTAGGATAGCAAATTAATATTGGTGGAATTATAATACTGCTATTTTAAAATAGGATATTTAATTTAGGAGAGCAAATTAATATTGCTGGAATTGCAATATTGCTGAAATAGCAATTTCGAAGAACAAATTTAATAAGATTTGATCAAAATTTGGCCAGAAAAGCCAAGCGTTTTAGTTGCTGGGAGGAGGCCAAGAATTATTGCGTTCTGTTTCGCATTCATTTTAGTTGCAGTTTGATTTTTATAATTTTTTATTTTAACTGAATTTTTTTTTGCTATTTATTTAAAATGTTATTGCCCAGGTTTCCTCTCAGGATTCTCAAAATATAAAATCATTTAATTTTTATAGCATATTATCATTTAATATCTTAATATTATAATCCATTAATATTATAACCAATTAATATATAAGAAATCGTGGTTATACTATATTTTTACCCAAAATTTGTTGTATTTTATGGTAAAAATGTGGTGGAAAATTTTGAAATGGTAGTTTTTAGTGGTTGAATTTGCAATATGAGGAGCTTCAAGAATAATTGAAATCTATAAATTCATTTCTTCTAATCTAATCATTTATTATATTGATATTGTAAATCATATCATTTTAATATATTAAAAATCGCAGGTAGACATAGGATCATTTAATAGATGTTTTCAAGAACTTCAAAATGTAGAATATGAAAAGTATCATACATAATTTTTTGGAATGGAATTCTTTGAACTTAAGATATTGTTTAAAAATTATAGTTTCAATTAAAATTATTTAATATTTTTTTCAATAGAAAAAAGTGTAACATACTATTTAACTTGAATTAAAGTTACACGAACTTCTTCCAAGGTAAAAAAAATGTGATACACACTAACCCTTAGTTTATTTTCAAAATATAAAAGCACATGTTTGTTCATTAATAGCACATATAGAAAAATCCAGAAGCTCCATTGTTCCATACTTAATAGTCTCTTTCGTATTATAGTTCCATTGGCTAGGAAATCCTTACTAGTAAAGTGCCTTATTTTTTTACCAAATATATTGTAATTCTCATGAATGGAGACCCTCCCCCTATAGAGATTTTTTTGAACACTTTGGGCCTACACAATGACCACGTTGCAAGGGAACATCCCATGGAAATCATGCCAGAAATGCTTATGAAAAATTCCACCCTTGATGTGAATGGACCTCATTTCAGAACTATACCATTTGGTTATGGTAGAAGTGCCTCCAAGGCATGTTGGTATCCATGCATATTATTCAACTTACTATGTCTAGACTTTCTACTACTATTGAAATAGTGGTTTGTCTCAACTTGGTGATCAAATGAAAACCTAGTTTTTGGAAATGATTGTTTTTCAAGTTAAACTTTGTAATACATGGAATTAAAAGAAATTATTATTATTTTTGAATATTTTAATTTTTAAATATTTTTTACAAGAAAGTAAAAAATAGATGTAATAGTTGATTATTATGTATCTCTCCTTATTATCTTTTCTATTGTATGCTATAATATGAAATAAACTCATCTTAAGTAGCATGCATAGATTCTTCATCCTAAGATTTTATGACAAACCTTTATTTGGGAATACATCCTCTAATTAGAGATTCATGTAGTAAGGCTTGTAATGTTATAGCGACTAGGATTTTTAAATGAAGAGTTATCATAAATATCGATAAATGTTTTAATTCATGTTGCAGATGTAATATTTCAGCATTTTCAATGCATTTCTTTCAAGTAACACTTTTCTTAAAAGTCAAAGGTTTTCTACATAGCTAGACTCGGTCTTTTTTGTTTTTAAACCCTATCATTTTAAAATCATTATTTAAAATCTAGAACCATATTTTTTCAAGTTAAAATTTTTTCAAGTTAAAATTTAGTTAAATTACAAGACGGCTTTACAAAAAGAAAATTTCACTAGTTAACATAACTAAATTTTAGAGAAAATGCTTAAGTAAACCAAATCCTTCAAATACAGATCGAGATTTGCGAGGATCAAAGTAACAATTATAAATACATTAAAAAACATATTATCTAGATCCAATTACTAAATTGACTAACAATCAGTTACACGACCGAAGTCGAGTTTATTATAATTAAATATTTTAAATATGTTATTAACTAGTACAATAGCTCAGGAATCTAAGTTAGGATTGCACAATCAGATCTAGCACAAAACCAATCAAGTAAAATAGAATACATCCTATTATCAAACCTCTGAGGCTTAACTTTTACTTGAAAAATGAATTAACTCTTTACCGATTCGAAATTGAGGCCACATATCTTTCATAAAAAACAAAACCATCCAAACCTCTATTATGTGCTAGTAAGACCATTGTGCAATGGTATCCATCGTATAAATAATTTACGACAAGTATTATTATTAAAAACGAAACACAAAATGATAAGAAGGTACAGACCCAAAGGGGGTCGTATTAAGTTAAGTAAATGTAAAATAGAAGTACCAGTACAACAAAACCCTGTGATTAGCGTCTCTTTTAGCTTCCTTTTTAGCATCCACTATCACTTTTAGTGTATTTTCATCATTTTTTGCGTCTCTTTTTAAAATTTGGCGTTATTTTGGATGCTAATTAGCATTCCTATTAGCATCCCAATTAGCATCCTTATTAGCACCCTAATAAGCATCCCAATTAACGTCCCAATCATCATCCCAATTAGCATCCAAATTAGCATCCTTTTTTAAAAGTTGGCGCTATTTTGCATGTTAATTAGCATCGCAATTAACGTCCCAATTAGCATCCCCATTAGAATCTGAATTAGTGTTCCAATTAGGATCCTAATTAGCGTCCCTTTTTAAAATTTGGCGCTATTTTGGATGCTAATTAACATCCAAATTAACGTCCCAATTAGAATCCCAATTAGCATCCCGATTAACATCCCAATTATCGGCCCTTTTTAAAAGTTAATGTTATTTTGGACGATAATTAGCATCCCAATTAACATATTAATTAGAATCACAATTATCATCCCAATTAGCATCCCAATTAGCATATCAATTAATGTCCCAATTATCGTCCACAAAAGCCTCCCATATAATGCCAAGAATAGCCTCCAAAAAAATGTCCTGAATAACATAGTACCATATATTAATCCAGGGTTAGGAATAGCGCCATGAATTTCAGCAGAAAAAAATTCAACATAGCACCAAGTATAGAGCTAGGAATTTCACCTAGAAAACATTCAAGATAGCGCCACGTATAGATCCACGTATAGTGCTTGCAATAATTCTAGAAATTTCAAAAGGAATTGCTCTAGGAATTGCACTAGGTTTAGAGCTAGGAATTTTGTTCGGAAAATGTTTTACATAACGTCAGATATATCAATGTCAATGTCAATGATCATGATTCATGTGATAGTACTTGTGGATATTGATTTATCATAGTGGCACGTAAATGATTTTAATGACGACACTTTTGGATCTTGATTAATCCTAATGAGGGGTAAATTACCTTAATGTCACCTAAATTTCTCTAATGGCATTTCAGTGTCCCCAACAACATTTGATAGACCCTAATGGCATATGATTGGCCATAACAACATGATGATGATGCATTACAATAATTATGATGGAGTGTATGGCTATTGTTTGATAAGTATAAGACTGTATCATCCATTCTTTTGAGGCAGTATGCTCCTTGATCATTATTATAGTAATTATATTGATGATTACTACGACGATGAAAATGATGTTGATTTATTGTATGATGATGACGACGATGTGGATGTGGATTTCAATGATGATTATGCATGTGGTAGCACTTTTGGATCCTAATTGATCCTAATGGAACCTAAATTTCTGTAACAACATCTAAATGACCATATTATCATCGAAATGATTGTAACGACATATAAATGACCTTAGCAATTACATAAATCCTAATGATGATGAGTGATTAAAAACACTAATGGAATATGAGTGACCATAATGACAATGATGAAGATGATTTTGTTGATGATGTACTTAATGTTGACGATGATGATGATAATGAGGATGATGATCAAGATGATGTTGATGTACCATATCGCATTGATGACGATGACGATGACAACATTGATGTCCACGATGATGATGAATGTCATAATACTTCTGGATACTGATTGATCCTAATGACACTTAAATGTTCATAATGACAAATCAGAGACATATTAATATTACCTAAATGGCTCTAATGACAATTAGTTGTCACCGACGACATTTTAGTGACCTTAATGGCATTTGAGTAACCTTAATGGCACTTGTCCTTGACAACATTTCAGTGATAAGTTGGATGTGGTAAATTTATTGCAAAATATTAGCTACTATATATAGATAAGCACATTAATTGGAAAAATGTTATTGATAAAATAAGTTGTCTACCTTGTCAACATTGTTCATTGGTGCAAGATGGAACATTAATATAGTAAAGTTCATAGAATTATTCAATAATGTGCATAATATTAACTAAATAATCATTGAAATTTCATTATTCAATGCATAATAAAAAAGGGGAGTACATGTGGTTAAAATAAATCGAAACAAAAATAACTTTTGCTAAGCGCATGATAAAATGCCTATTTTGAATAGTGATTCCATGTCCATTTAAGTATAGGGTAATTAAGAAGCAACCTTCTGAAAAATTTTAAATCAAGAAACTAATTCAAAATTACTAAAGCCATGTGATAAAAAAACAATTTCAAAGCTTTGGACATAAGATCATAAATATCAAGTAATATGGATTAGAAATCATGTAAAATAAGAAGTCTCCATTTACATTATTATCAGTATATATGCCATCCAATGCTTGCTTATCAATTTTGATATGTTGATTGTGCCTAATGACATGATGATGATGATGATGCATATCGACAATGATAAATATGTCAATGATGATTTCTAGAATAGGGTGTTCTTGACAATGATGATGCCAATGTTAATAATGATGATGCATGTGAGTATAACACTAGTTGATATTGATTGGTCATCATGAAAACATAATTCACCCTAATGGCATTGGATTGACCATAATAGGGCCTATATGACCCTAGTGGCATCTCATTATCCCTAACAACATTTTAGTGACCCTAATGGAACTTGAATCACCATAAAATCATGAGGATGATCATGTTGATGATGGATGATGGCAAGTATATTGATGATGATGATTAAGATGATAACAATGAGGTTGAGATGAATGAATATGATTATGATGATATATGATGATGACAATGATGATGATGATGAAGTTGATGTACTCATATATGTTCCTAATGATCATGTTTATGATGGCAACGCTATCAATGCCAATGATCATGATTCATATGATAGTACTTTTGGATCTTGATTTATCATAGTAGCACCTAAATGACCATAATCATGGAAATTTGGGTCTTGATTGATCCTAATGAGGGGTAAATTACCTTAATGTCACCTAAATTGCTCTAATGGAATTTGAGTGTCCCAAACAACACTTGATAGACCCTAATGTCATTTGATTGACCCTAATAACATGACGACGATGCATTATGATAATTATGATGATGATGATGATGATGTACTTGATGATGTCGATGATGACTATGATGACAATAATGATGTTGATTTATTGTATGGTGTTGATGACAATGTCGATGTCAACAATGATGATGCATGTGGTAGAAATTCTTGATCCTAATTGATCCCAATTGATCCTAAAGGCACCTAAATTTCTGTAACAACATATAAATGACCCTAGCAATTACACAACATGCATCCTAATGGCAATTAGTAATTATGAACACTAATTGCATATGAGTGACTATAATGACAATCTTGACGATGATTTTGTTGATGATGTACTTGATGATGACAACGAGAATGATGATGAATATGATGTTAATGTACCTTATGAGATTGACAATGATGACGATGATGACAACGTTGATGCCTGCAATGATGATGCATGTGAGAATGCTTTTATATACTGATTGATCCTAATGGAACTTAAATGTTTGTAATGACATATGAGCAACATATTAATATCACCTAAATGACTAGTGACATTTAGTTGCCATAGACAACATTTGAGTGAACTTAATGGAATTTGAGTGACTATAACAACATGACGTGGACCTAAATGATGATGATTGATGATGGACCATGGTGGCATATGAGTGACCCTATCAACGATGATGACAATGATGGCTTCGATGATGTATTTGTTGATGAGGATGATGATCACCATTATTTTGTTGATGATGTACTTATTGATGTGGATGTTGATGATGATGATGATGAGAACGATGATGATGGTGATGCAATGTATGATGTACTTTCAAATGACATTCACTTGTCCTTGACAACATTTGAATGACTTAATGGCATTAAGAAAATCCAGTGTCAATGATTTGCAATCTATAGTAAAAAGAAGTTTTGTTTTGTTGGTTAATATTCTAAATTGAAATCCTTGTTTAGACCTCCTTTCCACATAGACATAGTTTTTATTCTATTTGAGTTCAATATATGTAACATATTCAAGATTTGTCTCATTACTATATTGATTGATTTAAAATTAAAAAAAAACTAATATATATTTATTTAAAGTTTGTTTCTATTAAATCTAAATAAACAAATAAAGAAACCAATATATATTATCATTACATAAATTTATAAAAGCTTACCAAATGCCTTTTCTTAAAATGAGAAAATGGAAACAAGAAGAGTTGCTAAGACAACAAGTCCCTGCCGAGCAACTTTGCAAATATAGATATAATAAAATTTGTCTTATTAAAAAAGTACTAAAAATAAATGAAGGGAAATACCTTTAGATCAATATCCTTGTCTTGACACATTTGATATTTTATGGTTGTCTCTACGCCTTGACCCAATTGATATTATAAGGCGAGGATGTGCAGTTAGTTATGACTATGAGGTGAGGACGTGCATGCATAATAATCCTTAGTTATGACTATTAGGTGAGGATGTCCATGCATAATAATCCTTCGTTATGACTATGAGGTGAGGATTTAAACAGAAGAGGATGTAAATTCATGTAATTTTTATACATATTTTGATGGCGAGTGTCGAGGACAAATGTTGTGAGAAACCACAAATATTTGGAAGGATGAAATAAGAAAAAGAAAAAGAAAAGAAGTTAGGGTTTGAAATTAGTGTTGTTTATGGTTTTTTCTTTTTTCATTTGTTTCATAACCATGAAAGTGCAACCACCATTTCTGATTCTCTTGGGTTGTAAGCATCTCGTTACTGTCGATACAACAATATTTTTTTGTCAAGCCTTAAGGGTTATTTTGATTGATATATGCTCTGATGTGAAATTTCATGGAGGTCTCAAGATAAAATATCATTGCTTTGCTTAGGGTTACTAGCCTATATTTCTATTGAATATGGTTACTACCGTCCTCCTTTTAGAAAGCCAAAGAAGAATAGAGAGATCGATGGGGTGTTGACAACGTACCAACATCATGACATAGAATTCTTAATAAAAACAAGTGAAGATTTCAATTCTCCAAAAAAGGAAAAAACTTTTATCTATACTTAAGTCGTTATGTGCCTTGATGTGCTTGTCTCAATTTTTTTTATTTTTGCATTTCATGTCATTTCAAAGATATTTAGCTCTCTCTCTCTCTCTCTCTCTCTCTCTCTCTCTCTCTCTCTATTCATTTCATCTCATTTCAAAGATATTTTGTACTTCTCAATATTTTTTTAAAGAGAGAAAAAAACTCTAAAGGTATTTTATACTTCTCCTTATATAGTTCTAGCTTATTCATAACTTTATATAGTTGGCTATATTTTTTTTATTAACTTGAAGGAGCAATAAATGTATTTATATACCTAAAATATAAAAACTAATATAGGACATCTTAAAATGAGTCCTTTTATTTGAGTAATATTAACTGTCTAAATTAATTACTTGTTAGTATAAGCTCTAATATTTTAGCAAAAAAAGCTAAAAGTATTTTATACTTCTCAGTATTTAAAAAAAAAAAATGGTAAGAGCCCAAAATGTCCATTTTTCCCTGCCTCTACGCAGAAAGTGGACAAATTTACCGCTTGATATAGAAAGAAAATAGTTAAAAACTTTCATTTTTTTTCCTGCCTCTACCTAGAAAGAGGACAAATTTTCTTGCCTCTTCCGAGAGAGGTGACAAATTTTCCCACCTCTACCGATAAATCAAACGTTCAAAAGCTATGAATTACCTTCCTCCACAGAAAATGTAAATAGTCAAAAGTGAATTACCTTCCTCCATTGCAAAATTGTATTTCCCACCTCTATCAAGGAAGAAGATAGTTGAAAGCAATGAACAAGAGATCCATTGCAAATGTGTACTTGATGAACGAGAGATCCTTCTAATTACCAATCCACACAAGTTAGGGTTTCGATCCATTGTTCAAAAATCCACAGATGTAAGGGTTTTGATCTGTCGTTCAAACAACCACAGAGGTCAGGATTTTGATATGCCCTGCGGTTTCACGGCTTGAATTTTTATAGCTATGTATGTCAATTAGATTTTTATGGAAGGTTTGAAGTCCTACCACACAAGAATGGTGGTTCATAATTTTGATCCATTTTTCAATGCCATAACAGGTATGGCGGTTTTGACAAATTCAACATTTTGGAATCATATGATTTTTTGCAAGAATAACCAATCTGTAGGAGGTAAGGGTGTACAAGTGTCAAAATGTAAGAGGTAGTGTTCAATCAGGGCCATTCCATCAGTGTAATCACCATCACAGGTAGTCTCACTTCTGCAAACCTAAAATTTCACTCTTTAACTGGTTTTTTCTGCAACGAATTTTCGAGGGCCTTTGACCAAAAGAATACTTAGTCAAATTTGTGGTTTGCAAAATTGTTTTTCATCTCAGTATGTTGAAATCAAATTTCCTTTGTTTCATGTTTATGAGAATATTTTTTACTTGCATGCACATGTGGGTTTGGGCAGTAAACAAAATTTCTCAATGAAATTTGAAACTGGGTTGAGTCTGAAAATTTCACATAGAAAACCAAGGATCATATATCATTTCATCCATATTTCTGACCAAGAAAACGATATCTCCAAGTTAATGCTAGAGAAATTTGGTTGCACACTTACTGAGATTGATGGTTGATAAGATGTAAGAAAACAGATTGCAACAGACCACATGGAATCAAATGTTTCATAGACAATTTTGATTTTTCTATTGGATATTTAGGCTCAACATTCTGTTGGACACCATTTTGACCTATTTTTGTCATCTAAATACCTTCCAGTTTCCTCCATAAACCTTCATACTGATCCATAAAACCTTAATTTCATTCACAAAACTTTGGTCAATGGTATAAATTTTGTTGCTTCTTAACAAATTGAATTATGAGATTTTTAAGGCATTTAAATTAACGTTTTATTGAAAATTACAGGATGTGCTAAGTTCCCGTAATTTGTCCTAGTTTGGATACTTGCAGTCCAGCTAGGCGTAAACTGAGAGATGCGAGAAAGATCCTCGATGTCCAAGGATGGTTAAACTTCTTACGAACAGATGATATTGTTCTCACAGGTGTCAAGTCAATGCCGGTCAAAGATGATCACCTGTGCTACCACTTAGCATAAAAGCATGACAGTTCTGATTTTGTCTATTTTGATGGATCTGATGGAGGATATTGAGGGTTGCATGTCATTATTAGTCTTATAGATTTGTAGCATTTCCAGTTTTTTAAAAGATTGTATAAGTATTTGATTTTACATATGAAAAAAACCTCCTAGATCATAAACGTATAGTTGTGGAATCAAGACTGTGGATTTGATTACTGTGTATGCCCAACTCGATATGGTGAATGCAATTGAAGTTTAAATATCTATGATTTTCTCTGCATGTGTAAACGAAGCATTGGAGGGCCCCCTTTACCAAGTCTACACACATCATTTTGTATAGTTGCATGTGGTATGTTTTATTAAATCCTGTAGAATTCGATTTCTTCACTTTAACTACTCATACATTGAAGAATGAGTTGGATTGTTTGAACAAGGTTAGAAACTCTGTTATTTAATCATTCACATGCTGTAGGAATGGTTTAAACTGATTATTCAATATCAAATAGTTGTGCATTGCCTATTCCATGTCGAATTGTTGAGGACAGTTATACATTGTAAATGTCTTCCTATAAAGGAAACTAATGTTTGACTGCTTTCAGTATTGAGATAATATGTAGAGTATCATGATATATATTTTAGGGTTTAGGTTTAATTTGTTTTTTATCTCAGAATATTTCACATATGAATTGTTGTATATTTCACATATGAATTACTTTTTAACTCAGACATCAAATGAAGTTGCTTCTGTAAGGGAGGTTTTTGTGTTTTAAAGTCACAACATTCTATCTTTCAATAGATTTGTTTCATAGGTAAACTAGATTTCCAGTTAGGTCTAGCTTTGAGTCTCTATATTTGGGATATGCCTCTAAGTTTACAAACTCTGAATTGACATAAACTTAAGGTCTAATTTACATTAGTGGATCAGAGCCCAACATTCGGCGCTGTTGCTGGGGAGGCATTTTAGAAGCAGACTTAAGAACTTTAGTTCTCTGATAAAAAGAAAAATTCAAAAAAAAAACACACAAAGTAGATTTTAGTTTTATGTCAAGACAAAGAGACGAGAAAGGAAGATTTACCAAAAAACCCCCAAAAATAGAAGTAACACGAACTTCTTTATCTGATAAAAAAGGATTCATTGCAACTGTTGATACTTTTAAAATGGCTGAGGAAGAAACATCAAAAGGGCCAACTGCAGAACAGAGAAGGGAGTATGAGAGAAGGTTAGAAATGGAAAATAAACTAAGACAAGAGAGAAGGGAAGAAGAGAGGAGACATGAAAGAAATGAAAGAACAAAAGAGGATCAGGAAGACACCTTTAAATTCCCCATCTTGGACACTAGCATCATCCTAGGGGAAGAGGTAAAGATGAAGAATATTCCACCATCTGTCCTACCAAATTTCTATGGTATGACATCTGAAGATCCGTATTCTTTGCTATTCAAGTTTGATATCTTGTTTCGAACTTATGGATATACTGATGACATCCACAAGCTTCGTCTTTTCCCTGCTACTCTTAAAGCATTTTCCTTAAAATGGTTCATGGGATTAGGAGAGAATTCTATAACTAGCTGGGATGAGATGAGGAAAATTTTTCTTAGAAAATACTAGGCATATTGTAGATCAAAGGATTTAAAAGATGACATTTTCAGAATGTCTCAGCAGGAAGATGAAAGATTGGAAGAGTATCTAGAAAGGTTCTCATAGAACTTGCAGAAATCCAAATACAATTCCTTGACACCTGAGATCATTCAGACAATATTTTTAAAAGGAATAAGAGAAGAATATCTAGATATTTTGAATGTTATGGGAAAAGGTGACATGTCCTACTTACCCTTTGATGAGATACAATACTTATGTTAGAAGTATTCAAGAGGAAAGGCTAGAAATGGGAAAAGGGATGTAACTTGCAAAGTAACTAAATCTGCAACCAGTGGCATATCCAGAGCTGAACTTGGGAATTTGTTAGAATATTTTAAGACTGATCTATTGAGTACCTTAGGCACACAGGTCGAAACATCAAAGACCAAGAAAAGACAAGAACAACAAGACCAATAAGATCAATCCCTATCTATCTTTTTCCCTAAATGTAGAAAGATACACCCATTAAAAGAATGTCCTTAAGATACTGTTCAAATTTGTGGCTTATGTAATTCAAATCACAAAAATGATGATTTCCCTAGATTGAAAGAATTGTAGGCAGCTCGAATGGAGGAGAATCAAAGCATGGAGTCTCTCTATTTTATGGGACAGTGAAGACCTTGGTAGCCACAATTTTCAGGTATGTCTCAAGATCCTATGCAACGGTTTCATACAAATGATCAAACTCCTTTTCAGAATTCATGGAGTGCACCCATGCCCTGGAAAACTTGGTCTCCTCAATTAGCCAATCTGCTCCAAATTGGTGAGGGTATACTCATGGTAACCAAAAATATCAATAGGATTATCTACAACCATATCAACAACCTTCTGCATATCCTCAATACCAGCAGAATCAAGCCCCATTTTTCCAACAATCCAATATTGCTCCTCAACTAGGTCAACAACCCCAAGAGCTTCAATTTCCATCCAACTAGCCTCCAACTCAGCCAACACAATTGCTAGCCCAGCTAATCCCAAATCCAAATAATAAAATGGATAAACCCATGTATAATGTTGATGCTAGAATGGCACTCCTGTACTCAATCCTCCCACTTCAAAATATCAACTTAAGATCTCGAAAAACTTTACAAAAGAATCTCCTGTTATTTTTGAAGAACAAGCAAAAAATGAGAAAACTCCAAAAAAATTAAATATAGAAAAATCACAGTCAGAAAATTCACAGTAAAAAAGGGAAAACATTAGTACCTTATATACCTCCCTTTCCAGAAAGGTTGGTCAAAGAAAAACTTTCAATCTCCCTACCCAATTTTGATGTTTTGAATGAGTTAACCAATGTATGTGTCAAAATTCCCCTACTGCAAGCTATAAAGGATATTCCAATCTATACTAAAGCAGTTACGGAATTATGTCTTAATAAAAGAAGGAAGGATCCATCAAAAATTCATGTGGTAGGCAATTTAGCAGGATTAATGTCTAACACTATTTTTATTGAAAAGTATGTAGATCCTGGAATCCCAATGGTCACAATTACTGTTAACAATTTTTCAATTCCAAAAACACTGATTGATATAGGTGCTTCCATTAATGTCATGACACTAGAGACAATGGAATACCTTCACTTGAAAAATATCAGACCAACCACTACAGTTTTGGAACTAGCTGAGAGGTCTAAAATCTCACCTGAAGGGATATTAGAAGACATCATTGTTTCTTTAGACTCCTGGGAGTATCCTATATATTTTATAGTGCTGAAACCAAAGTATAATCTAGGAGGGAATCCATTGATTCTTGGCATACCGTGGTTGGAAACAACTGATGCTTTCATAGGGTGTAGATCAGGAAGTATGCTCATTTCACATGGGACAGAGAGAAAACAAATTACACTTTATCCTTCTGCCCAACGAACTTCTACATTAGATTAGTTATCATGGATTAGTGAGAACAAAGAATAGGAAGAAGAAGTGATTCAACCTGTCCTAAGTATCAATCAGTTCTTTGTTTTTCAAGAAGAAAACAACGAAGATTTTCTAGATTACTTCATTGTTGAACTTGATATTTCTAAAGAATTAAGAGACATGTAGTATGCTATAACAGATCAAGTTTGGGGATAGAATTTTCATGAAAATTGCATAGTACATTCTCTAGCATTGGCACTTCACGATATTTTTAATGTTCATTCAATCACTGATGTCCAAAGTAAAATAGTTGAAATCAGTATAGGAAAACATTTGAATATCAGTGCACATCTTACTACATCACAAGAAGAACAGTTGATTGCCTTACTGAATAAACATTCCCATGAATTTGCTTGGGAATACACTGACATTCCAGGCATTCATCATGAAACATGCACTCACCACATTTACACAGATGATAAAATCAGACCTCTCAGACAACTGCAACATAGAATGAACCCCATACTAAAAGAGATAGTTAAGGAAGAATTGCAGAAGTTATTAAAAGTGGGATTTATTTACCCTATCTCTGACAGCCAAAGGGTTTCTCCCTTGGTTGTTGTTCCTAATAAAAATGGGAAATGGAAAATTTGTGTAGATTACAGGGAGTTAAACAAGGCAACATTAAAATATTATTTTCCATTGCCCTTTATTGATCAAGTGTTAGATGCCTTAGCTGGAAAATAATATTTGTCATTTCTAGATGGTTTTGGTGGATATAATCAAATTAGCATTGCAAAAGAGGACCAGGACAAAACCACCTTTACATGTCCCTCGGGAACATATGCCTACAACATTTTACCTTTTGGCATATGTAATTCCCTAGCTACCTTTCAGAGAGCAGTCTTGGCCATTTTTGTATATCTAATTCATGAATGTGTTGAAGTCTATATGGACGATTTTTCTGTGCATGGAAGTACCTTTGAGGATTCCCTAGCAAACTTGGAGAAAATGTTAAAAAGGTGTGTTGACTCAAATATTTCCCTTATCAACAAAAAGTGTTTTATGATGATGACTGAAGGGATAGTTTTATGACATCACATTTCTTCATCTGGAATAAAAGTAGATCCTACCAAAATTCAAATCATTGAAAATTTATCTGAACCAACAACTCAAACATATGTAAGAAGCTTTTTAGGGTATGCAGGCTATTATCGTAGATTTATTGCAAATTTCAGTAAGATAGCTTTGCCATTGTTTAAATTACTTTCAAAGGATGTACATTTCAAATTGGATACTAACTATCAATCTGCATTTCAGACACTTAAAGAGAAGCTCTCAAAGGCTCCCATTTTAAGGGGACCAAATTGGACATTGCCCTTCCATATTTCTACTGATGCATCTAATACTGCAATAAGGACCTCTTTGGGACAAAAAGAGCATACCATGATTTACGCTATCTATTTTATCCGTAAAAATATGACACCTACAGAATTGAATTATACAGTCACTGAAAAGGAGATGTTGGCAGTAGTTCATGCTGTGAACAAATTCCGTCATTACATTACTGACTACAAAAAAAATTTCCACACATATCATTCCACTTTACGATATTTAATGAATAAATCTATCACTAATGGTTGGATAACCAGATGGTTACTATTAATGCAGGAATTCAATATCACTGTTTTAGATCGGCCTAGACGAGAAAATCAAGTGGCAGATTTCTTGTCTCGCTTACACAATACTGGTGAGGTTGTTCCTATTTTAGATAGTTTTTTTTATGAACACTTGTTTTCAATTTCTGTTATCACTCCTTGGTATGCTGATATTGCCAACTATTTATCATTAGGATAGCTACCTCCATCTATGTCACCTAAAGAAAAGAAAAAGATTATTAAACAAAGTGCTAGGCATATATGGGTCAATGGTGATCTCTTTTACACAAGATATGATCTAATTATTAGAAGATGTGTATGACAAGATGAATTTTTAGATATTTTGAAGGCATGTTGTGATGAACCATGTGGTGGCCATTTCACAGAGAAAAGAACAGCATACAAGATACTCAATTTGGGGTATTACTGGCCTTCTATTTTCAAGGATTCTAAGAAGTATGTTAGGAGCTGTGATACTTGTCAATGGATGGAACGGCCAGTCCGATTGGATGAAATTCCACTCCAACCGCAAATCCTCATAGAAGCATTTCAAAAGTGGGCTCTTGATTTCATTTGTCCAATTCATCCACCATCACAAGGGAAGAAGTACATTTTGGTATGTACAGACTATCACTAGTAGAAAATGAGAAATTAATGACTAAAAAAATGACTAAAATTAGGCTATAAATGACTATTTTTGAGTCGGTGACTAATAGTAGCAAATTTCCACTATCTTATAGCTGGTCATATTTCAATAGTCATTAATAGCTTGACTTAGTAGTCATTGATTTAGTCATTGATAGACAATGCTTTAGTCATTGATAGTCAATGATTTAGTCATTGATAGTTAATGATTTAGTCATTGATTCAGCCATGGATTTAGTCATTGATTTATTCACTGAGTTAGTCATTGATTTAGTCACTGATTTAGTCACTGATTGCAACCATTAATGACCAAGTATACGACTAAATGAACTACTAGATGTTAACATATTAATGACTAAGCTAAATACGACTAAGATACGGGAAATTTGCTACTAATAGTCGTATATATGCGAATTTAGTCGTTTTTGTAGTCACAAATTTATGATAGGGCATGGAGGAATCGAACCACCAACCTCCTACTTATAATTAGGCAGGCGCTCTACCATTGAGCTAGAACCCTTTAAGAAGTTGTTATTGCTTGACATGATGATAATTAAACAAATTTATGATAGATATCAATCTACAAACTACATAATTTTTACTATTACAACTTACCAGTAACTAGTATTTATGATAAACTAATTTCTGAGAGCTATGTACAATTTTCCCTTTAACTAAAGCTAATAAAAATACTACAAATTGTTGGGCACTGTTTTTGACCCCTTTTTGCCTCTTATATAACCCTCATTTCCTTCATAAAACCTCCATTTTGAGTAGAAAGATTTAAATTCCATCTATAAACCATGGTTAAAGAGGTATAATGTCATTTGCTTATTAATAAATTGAGTTTTGTGATTTTTTAGGCATTTTAACTAGGATTTTTACTTAGACTACGGGATGTACTAACTTCCCGCATTTCCTCCAAGGTTGAGTAATTACAGGACAGCTAGGAGGGAAACGGAAGATCAATAATGGATCCTTAATGTCCACAGATGGATGAACATCCAACAGTCAGATGAAGTGGCCTGTGCAGATGTCAAGTCAAACAGAGTCAAATGTGGCCACCTGTTCTGCATTCAACACAAAACAAGGAACAATACTGATTTTGTGGAACTCCACGATCCTGAAGATGATCTCATTAGATCTAGCATTAAATTAGATGAAAGTTTGTAGCAATTTCAGTTTGAATTAGAATTTGTATAAATTAAATGCAAGACAATGAAGTTACAATCACGATTTTGAAGAGGAACACGTTTGTGAGTCCAAACTGCGTGGTATTTCTGTATAAGAGATTTTCTGGTGAATGAATATCAAATCTTAGTTCTGTAAATCTTTCATTGTGCGTGGAGTAAGGCTTTGGAGGGCCCCCATCGTTGAACTCTCGCACATTTACATTGCCGGTGTAGTAATTTGATGATTGCAGCGATTTCCTTTTGGTGCAAGCATTTAAATCAAGCCATTGGTATGTGTTCCTGGTAGTTTCTTGTTTATAAATCGCAGCATAGGTTTAGTTAATCTCTTCATCGATTCTAATTGATGCTCTGTCTTTTTCATTCACGGTTCAAATCATAAATCCTATTGTGATGTACATCACCAACGATTATTGGATAAACTCTGTTTTTATTTAATGGTTAAAGACTGAATGCGTTGAGGGTTTAAATTAAGATTTAATTCATTATATATTGCTGAGTATCCAATGGAGAAATGGTAAATACATTTACAAGTCATGAACACTATCTTGTAAAAGAAATTGATTAGTAATTGTCTTTCAGCGCTCTTAGAATTTTGCAGTTTGATCCTAGGTTTTAAAAACTTGTTGTTTAATTAACTTTTACCTTAATCTTTTATGTTTTCACAAGACCAACTACTGTATGTTTAAAAGGAAACAATGAAAGCACCCTTGTAAGAGGATTTTGTCTCTGTGAGCTGCAGTATCTTAGTTTCTGTCAGTAGATTTATTTTCAGTTAGCTAAATTCCAACTGAGTTCAGCTTCTCTGTCCTAAACTTGGATGTGTCTCAAAGTTCACAAACCCGGATTGATTTTAAATTCACATTCTGATTAACACTGATAGATCAGATCCCAACACAAATACTCTTACCAAATAGATTTAGTGATGAGTACCTCTTCCCATTCTTCATCATTATCATTCTCATAGTCCAAAGAAGAGTCCTTCCTGAAAGGATTTCGAAGCCCAATGCCATCAATGCATCAAAAACAAAGAGCCATAAACAAAACTTTCCCTCATGTCTACTGCAATATTAAGAATCCATGAGATTCAAGGTGTTTCATATGTTCCTCATCATAGGCTATCAAAATTAAAACACAACATGTTGCTTTGATAATTAAAAAACTTAAAATTATGCAAAGTATATTCACCTTTTATTTCAGAAGGTTCAATAATAAGCAAGTCTATGGTTGTGATCAAACTTCAAAAGGTTTCTTCTCTTATTGTGAAGCCTATTTTAGCTTTAAATCAAGTGATAAACATTCTAAGAGTCAGGTAGATTCAGAAACTTATTGCTAATGGAGACTCGACAATTATCATTTGCAAAATTAGAGACTTGACTTCGTATACACCGTAATGTCTTGAAAAAATGATCTCTAGACCTAGAATTGAAAGAATTGCAAGTATTTTGACTTGGGGAATTGCAAGTATTGCAAGTATTTAGCATTGAATCATTTACTGTTTCAAAGGTACCATTTTGTATGGAGGAGTTATGCTTTGTGAATCAGTATTCCTTGGCTATAAGGGCACCTAATAGTGGATTCAATAATTAAAGATTCATGTTGCAAATATAAAGAGAAATACCCTGCTCCTACAACATTGTGTATTTAGAGAAACCTTTAAAGGGTTTTATATTTGGCTTCTAGGTGATAATACTAGCTATTTGAAAGGCAGGACAACTGGTTAAGCATGAATTAAACTTGAAAAACTTGCAAACTAATAGGTATAACAAAATATATATCAGCTCTGTGTTGAGATGTACAGGATCTGAAACAGCTTCCATGATGATTGGACAATAGTTCACAGAGCGAAATAACCATTGATAAGAACTTAACTTTCCTTAGAATGTATGGTCACCTAAAATAAGACTACACTAAAATTTAGATTCTACTAAGCTTTTGAGATTGACTAAACCTATTGAAAAGGTTGGAGAGACTGGTATTCTACAGTGTTCTTATAATGCACGGTTGCATAAAGGCATATTCTTATCAAGATTTATGACTTTCAAAATGAAGGAATTTACTTGACAATGAAATGCACATTTATGATGAAGCAAAGGATAGAGAAAGTCATGATGAGGTTCATATTCCCCGTTTGAACTGCCTACAAGAAACTATTCCTTCGTAAGGGTAATAAAGCATGTCTCCATCCTACTTGAGTGGAATGTGAAATTACCCTACCCTGATTATCTTGTTATGAATTAGTTTTAAGCTCCAATTCCCTTCAAGCCCTATGGCATCTTTACACCTTCCACTCTGACACCCCACGTGGGATGCGTTGCTTCTTCAATGGAATATAAGAGCCTCACGAAGACCTGGGTATTGTATTTTGGTGTGGATTTATATTTACAAGTACAAATTTCAAGGTTCATGAAGAATTGTTCAAAACCTACCATTAGAACAACATTATAACATAGGGTATGTTTATGCAGGAGGATAGAGGTAGGGAAAAGCATACGGTCAGAGTAAGAGAGGGTTTGACCTAGCTAATTTAAAGAAGAAGTTCATAGTCTTACAAATCAAAGAAGTCAGTGTCTTATTACGTTAGAGGTTCAGCATTGGGACTTCATGTTTTACCAAGATTTCAACTCAATGGCAGACAAGCTTTCTAAATATACTTTGTTGTTACAGAAGGGTACCTAAACTAAACAAGAATTTAGAAAAGTCACTCTCCTATCTGATTGAGAAAAGACTTGTACTAACAACTCTTCTTTTCATTTGTTGCTAAACTATGAGGCTAGTAAAGGGGCAAGCACGACAGAAGCCTACATTTAGATTGTGGAAAACCGTTGAGAATGGAGGTATTAAACACTTTCAAGGTATATTGCAAGCCGCCCCTTTCTAGAAAATGAATACAACTCTTCCCAACAAACTTATTTACTTGTAACTTTGTATAAGACCTTAGTTTCTGATGATATCATGATTGTTATAGTCTAAAACACAGCAACAATGATATACAGTTTTCAAGTTAAAAAACTTTCAGTATCTCGCAGTTCACTACAAAAAAACCATCATCAATTTAACATGAAATATGTGATAAAATTGCATGTCCAAAGTGCCCTCCTTAGAGAGTTTGTCTGCAGTTGTTTACCTGTATTATATCATGTATATGGATTTTTTTTTGTTTTCATATTTTTGTTTGTTCCGACCTTTTGTTGATATATATATATATATATATTCTTCCAAAGAAAAATAACTGTATTTTTCTTTAAAGTATAAAGAAAATTACATTCTTTAGGTGCATATTGCACTCCAACATAATGTCCAGGTTACGGAATATGCCCAGGAAAAAATTAAAATAACAAAATTACATGTAAGGTGATCATCTGATTATCCTCACATTTATTCACAAGTCTTTGTTATCTCTAGATAGCTGATAAATACATACAACAGAAAAAAAGGGCTTGGAAAGGCAACCTTTACAGCGAGTTCCAAAAAACCTACCTCCATACATAAACTTGACCAGAAATACACTATCACCAACACCTCACTAAAGATGAAAGAAGCTGCAAAAGAACAAATACATAATGCCATTCTTAAATATAAATAGTACAACAACGAAAGCTCCTCTACCAAGACTACAAATCCTGCCTAATAAGGTTGAAGGCAGGTCAAAAGGCATATAGATATGGATCATGTAATCGCCACAACATGGAATAGAAATCTAGTAACATAAAGGAAAAGCAAACCTGGAAGACACATTTACCTCAAAAAGTTCTAGTGGACTGCCTCTCTTGTAAATCTCTTGTTTCTTTCTGCTTTGCTCGTCATTATGAAAAAGAGCAGTGAAAACTGCTCTCCATCCAACAAGCAAAACAAAAGTACTACCCAATAAGACCAATATGAATACTGATGAAGAAAAATGACTGGCTTGAACTCCTATGATGGCCAGTCCTAACTATCACAGCACAACCATGATTCAATACGAAGCCTTGAAAAACATTTTCATATTAGAGTAATACAAAGACATTAGAATTCCTTGAATTGTCTCGAGAATGCAATTAAAAGTGTTTATCAACAGGGAGGATATAGGTATCAGTATGTTCAAATTCAACATTGGGACTTCATGTTTTACCAGTCTCTTACTGAGACAAATTTCAAGACAGTTTTAGAGACTTACTTGTCTTTAGTCTCAAGTTCAGCATCGAGACTTCATGTTTTTCCAAGATTTCAACTCAATGGCAGACAAGCTTTCTAAATATACTTTGTTGTTATAGAAGCGTACCTAAACCAAACAATAATTTAGAAAAGTCACTCTCCTATCTAATTTAGAAAAGACTTGTACTAACAACTCTTCTTTTCATTTGTTGATAAACTATGAGGCTAGTAAAGGGGCAAGCAAAGAAGAAGTCTACATTTAGACTATGCAAAACAACAGGGAATGGAGATATTATACAATTTCAAGGTATATTGCAAGCCACCCCTTTCTAGAAAATGCATAGAAATCTGCCCACCAAACTTATTTACTTGTAACTTTGTATAAGACCTTAGTTTCTGATGATATCATGATTGTTATAGCTTAAAACACAGCAGCAGTGATATACAGTTCTCAAGTTAAAAAAATTTCAGTATCTGGCTGTTCACTACAAAAAAACCATCATCGATTTAATGAGAAACATGTGATAAAATTGCAGGTCCAAAGTGCCCTCCTCAGAGAGTTTGTCTGCAGTTGGTTACCTGTATTATATGTATATGGATTTTTTTTTTGTTTTCAGATTTTTGTTTGTTCTGGCCTTTTGTTGATATATATATATATATATATATATATATGTATGTATGTGTATATATATCTATATATATATATATATATGTGTATATATATCTATATATATATATATATATATATATACACACACACACATACATACATATATACATACATACATATATATATATATATATTCTTCCAAGAAAAATAACTATATTTTTCTTTAAAGTAGAAAGAAAATTACATTCTTTACGTGCATATTGCACTATAACATAATGTCCAGGTTACGAAATATGCCCAGGACAAAAGGAAAATAACAAAATTACATGTAAGGTGATCATTTGATTATCCTCACGTTTATTCACAAGTCTTTGTTATCTCTAGATAGCTGATAAATAAATACAACAGAAAAAAGGGTTTGGAAAGGCAACTTTTACAGTGAGTTCCAAAAAACCTACCTCCATACATAAACCTGACTGAAAATAGACTATCACCAACGCTTCACTAAAGATGAAAGAAGCTGCAAAACAACAAATACATAATGTCATTCTTAACGATAAACAGTACAACAATGAAAGCTCCTCTACCAAGACTACAAATCTTGCCTAGTAAGATTGAATGCAGGTAAAAAGGCATATAGATATGGATCATGTGACCCCCACAAAATGGAATAGAAATCTAGTAACATAAAGGAAAAGAAAACCCGGAAGACACATTTAACTCAAAAAGTTCCAGTGGACTGCCTCTCTTGTAAATCTATTGTTTATTTATGCTCTGCTCGTCATTAGGAAAAAGAGCAGTGAACATTGCTCTCCATCCAACAAGCAAAACAAAATTACTACCCAATGAGACCAATATGAATACTGACGATGAAAAATGACTGGCTTGAACTCCTCTAATGGCCAGGCCTAACTATCACAGTACAACCATGATTCAATAAGAAGACTTGAAAATAATTTTCTTATTAGAGGAATACAAAGACATTAGAAATCCTTGAATTGTCTCTAGAACGCAATTAAAAGTGTTTATCAACAGGGAGGATACAGGTATCAGTATGTTCAATTTCAGCATTGAGACTTCATGTTTTACTTGTCTCTTATTGAGACAAATTTTAAGACATCTTTAGAGACTTATTTGTCTCTAGTCTCAAGTTCAGCATTGGGAATTCATGTTTTGCCAAGATTTCAACTCAATGACAGACAAGCTTTCTAAATATACTTTGTTGTTACAGAAGGGTACCTAAACCAAACAAGAATTTAGAAAATTCACTCTCCTATCTTATTCAAAAAAGACTTGTACTAACAACTCTTCTTTTCATTTGTTGGTAAACTATGAGGCTAGTAAAGGGGCAAGCATGGCAGAAGCCTACATTTAGACTATAGAAAACAGCTGAGAACGGAGGTATTAAACAATTTCAAGGTATATTGCAAGCCGCCCCTTTCAGGAAAATGTATAGAACTCTGCCCACCAAACTTATTTACTTTTAACTTTGTATAAGACCTTAGTTTCTGATGATATCATGATTGTTATAGTCTAAAACACAGCAGCAGTGATATACAGTTTTCAAGTTAAAAAAATTTCAATATCTGGCTATTCACTACAAAAAAACCATCATCAATTTAAAAGGAAAAAAATGTGATAAAATTGCATGTCCAAAGTGCCCTTCTTGGAGAGTTTGTCTGCAGTTGTTTACCTATATTATATAATGTATATGGGTTTTTTTTGTTTTCATATTTTTGTTTGTTCTAGCCTTTTGTTGATATATATATCTTCTTCCAAAGAAAAATAACTGTATTTTTCTTTAAAGTAGAAAGAAAATTACATTCTTTAGGTGCATATTGCACTGTAACATAATGCCCAGGTTACGGAATATGCCCAGGACAAAAGGAAAATAAAAAAATTACATGTAAGGTGATCATCTGATTATCCTCACATTTATTCACAAGTATTTGTTATCTCTAGATAGCTGATAAATACATACAACTAAAAAAAGGGCTTGGAAAGGAAACCTTTACGGTGAGTTCCAAAAAACCTACCGCTATACATAAACTTGACAGAAAATAGACTATCACCAATGCCTCACTAAAGATGAAAGAAGCTGCAAAACAACAAATACATAATGTCATTCTTAAAGATAAAGAGTACAACAATGAAAGATCCTCTACCAAGACTACAAATCCTGCCTAATATGCTTGAATGCAGGTCAAAAGGCATATAGATATGGATCATGTAACCCCCACAACATCGAATACAAATCTAGTAACATACAAGAAAAGCAAACCTAGAAGACACAATTACCTCAAAAATTTATAGTGGATTGCATCTCTTGTAAATCTCTTGTTTCTTTCTACTATGCTCGTCATTAGGAAAAAGAGCAGTGAACACTGCTCTCCATCCAACAAGCAAAACAAAAGTACTAGCCAATGAGACCAATATGAATACTGATGACGAAAAATGTTTGGCTTGAAATCCTCTGATGGCCAGTCCTAACTATCACAACACAATCACGATTCAATAAGAAGCCTTGAAAAACATTTTCATATTAGAGGAATACAAAGGCATTAGAGTTCCCTGAATTGTCTCTAGAATGCAATTAAAAATGTTTATCAACAAGGAGGATACAGGTATCAGTATGTTCAATTTCAGCATTGAGACTTCATGTTTTACCAGTCTCTTACGTAGACAAATTTCAAGACAGTTTTAGAGACTTATTTGTCTCTAGTCTCAAGTTCAGCATTGGAACTTCATGTTTTACCAAGATTTCAACTAAATGGCTGAAAATATTTCTAAATATACTTTGTTTTTATAGAAGGGTACCTAAACCAAACAAGAATTTAGAAAAGTCACTCTCCTATGTGATTCAAAAAAGACTTGTACTAACAACTCTTCTTTTCATTTGTTTCTAAACTATGAGGCTAGTAACGGGGCAAGCATGGCATAAGCCTACATTCAGACTGTGGAAAACAGTTGAGAATGGAGGTATTAAACAATTTCAAGGTATATTGCAAGCTACCCCTTTCTAGAAAATGCATAGAACTCTGCCCACCAAACTTATTTACTTGTAACTTTATATAAGACCTTAGTTTCTGATGATATCATGATTGTTATAGTCTAAAACACAGCAGCAGTGATATCAAGTTTTCAAGTTAAAAAACTCTTCAGTATCTGGGTGTTCACTACAAAAAAACCATCATCAATTTAAGAGGAAATATGTGATAAAATTGCATGTCCAATGTGCCCTCCTCAGAGAGTTTGTCTGTAATTGGTTACCTGTATTATATCATGTATATTGATTTTTCTTTGTTTTCAGATTTTTGTTTGTTCTGGCCTTTTGTTGATATATATATATATATTCTTCCAAAGAAAAATGACTGTATTTTTCTTCAAAGTAGAAAGAAAATTACATTCCTTAGGTGCATATTGTGCTGTAACATGATGTCCAGGTTACGAAATATGCCCAGGACAAAAGTAAAATAACAAAATTACATGTAAGGTGATCATCTCATTATCCTCACATTTATTCACAAGTCTTTGTTATCTCTAGATAGCTGATAAATACATACAACAGAAAAAAGGGCTTGGAAAGGCAACGTTTATAGTGAGTTCCAAAATACCTACCTCCATAGATAAACCTGACCGAAAATAGACTATCACCAACGCCTCACTCAAGAATAAAGAAGTTACAAAAGAACAAATACGTAATGTCAATCTTAAAGATAAACAGTACAACAACGAAAGCTCTTCTACCAAGACTACAAATCCTGCCTAATAAGCTTGAATGCAGGTCAAAAGGCATATAGATATGGATCATGTAACCCCCACAAAATGGAATAGAAATCTAGTTACATAAAGAAAAAGCAAACATGGAAGACACATTTACCTCAAAAAGTTCTAGTGGACTACCTCTCTTGTAAATCTCTTGTTTCTTTTTTCTCTGCTCGTCATTAGGAAAAAGAGCAGTGAACACTGCTCTCCATCCAAAAAGCAAAACAAAATTACTACCCAATGAGACCAATATGAATACTGATGAAAAAAAATGACTGGCTTGAAGTCCTCTGATGGCTAGTCCTAACTATCACAGCACAACCACGATTCCATAAGAAGCCTTGAAAAGCATTTTCATATTAGAGGAATACAAAGACATTAGAGTTCCCTGAATTGTCTCTAGAATGCAATGAACAGTGCTTATCAACATGGAGGATGCAGGTATCAGTAGGTTCAAATTCAGCATTGGGACTTCATGTTTTACTAGTCTGTTACTAAGACAAATTTCAAGACAGTTTTAGAGACTTATTTGTCTCTAGTCTCAAGTTCAGCATCGGGACTTCATGTTTTACCAAGATTTCAACTCAATGGCAGAAAAGATTTCTAAATATACTTTGTTGTTATAGAAGGGTACCTAAACCAAACAAGAATTTAGAAAAGTTACTTTCCTATCTGATTCAGAAAAGACTTGTACTAACAACTCTTCTTTTCATTTGTTTCGAAACTATGAGGCTAGTAAAGGGGCAAGCATGGTAAAATTCTACATTCAGACTCTGGAAAACAGTGGAGAATGGAGGTATTAAATAATATCAAGGTATATTGCAAGCTACACCTTTCTAGAAAATGCATAGAACTCTTCCCACCAAACTTATTTATTTGTAACTTTGTATATGACCTTAGTTTTTGATGATATCATGATTGTTATAGTCTAAAACACAGCAGGAGTGATATACAGTTTTCAAGTTAAAAAACTTTCAGTATCTGGCTATTCACTACAAAAAAACCATCATCAATTTAACAGGAAATAAGATGTGATAAAATTGCATGTCCAAAGTGTCCTCCTCAGAGAGTTTGTCTGCAGTTGTTTACCTGTATTATATCATGTATATGGATTTTTTTGTTTTCATATTTTTGTTTGTTCTGGCCTTTTCTTGATATATATATATTCTTCCAAAGAAAAATAACTATATTTTTATTTAAAGTAGAAATAAAATTATATTCTTTAGGTGCATATTGCACTGTAACATAATGTCCAGGTTACGAAATATGCCCAGGACAAAAGTAAAATAACAAAATTACATGTAAGGTGATCATCTGATTATCCTCACATTTATTCACAAGTCTTTTATATCTCTAGATAGATGATAAATACATACAATAGAAAAAAGGGCTTGGAAAGGCAACCTTTACGGTGAGTTCCAAAAAAACTACCGCCATACATAAACTTGACCGAAAATAGACTATCACCAATGCCTCACTAAAGATGAATGAAGCTACAAACAACAAGTACATAATGTCATTCTTAAAGATAAACAGTACAACAATGAAAGCTCCTCTACCAAGACTACAAATCTTTCCTAATAAGCTTGAATGCAGGTCAAAATGTATATAGATATGGATCATGTAACCCACACAAAATGGAATAGAAACCTAGTAACAGCAAGGAAAAGGAAACCTTTACAGTGAGTTCCAAAAAAACTACTGTTATACATAAACCTGACCGAAAATAGACTATCACCAATGCCTCACTAAAGATGAAAGAAGTTGCAAAACAACAAATACATAATGTCATTCTTAAAGATAAACAATACAAAAACGAAAGCTCCTCTACCAAGACTACTAATCCTGCCGAATAATCTTGAATGCAGGTCAAAAGGAATATAGATATGGATCATGTAACCACCACAAAATGGAATAGAAATCTAGTAACAGAAAGGAAAAGCAAACCTGGAAGACACATTTACCTCAAAAAGTTCTAGTGGACTGCCTCTCTTGTAAATCTCTTGTTTCTTTTTGCTATGCTCGTCATTAGGAAAAAGAGCAGTGAACACTCCTCTCCATCCAACAAGCAAAACAAAAGTACTACCCAATGGGACCAATATGAATACTGATGATGAAAAATTACTGGCTTGAACTCCTCTAATGGCCAGTCCTAACTATCACAGCACAACCATGATTCAATAAGAAGCCTTGAAAAGAATTTTCATATTAGAGGAATACAAGTAGAATTGTCTCTATAATGAAATTAAAAGTGTTTATCAACAGGGAGTATACCGGTATCAGTATGTACAAGTTCAGCATTGGGACTTCATGTTTTACCAGTCTCTTACCGAAACAAATTTCAAGACAGTTTTAGAGACTTTTGTCTCTAGTCTCAAGTTCAGCATTTGGAATTCATGTTTTACCAATATTTCAACTCAATGCCAGACAATATTTCTAAATATACTGTGTTGTTACAGAAGGGTACCTAAACCAAACAAGAATTTAGAAAAGTCACTCTCCGATCTAATTCATAAAAGACTTGTTCTAACAACTCTTCTTTTCATTTGTTGCTAAACTATGAGGCTAGTAAAGGGAAAAGCAGGGCAGAAGTCTACATTTAGACTATGGAAAATAGCTGAGAATGGAGGTATTAAACAATTTCAAGGTATATTGCAAGCCGCCCCTTTCTAGAAAATGCATAGAACTCTACCCACAAAACTTATTTACTTGTAACTTTGTATAAGACCTTAGTTTCTGATGATATCATGATTGTTATAGTCTAAAACACAGTAGCAGTGATATACAATTTTCAAGTTAAAAAACTTTCAGTATCTGGATGTTCACTATAAAAAAACCATCATCAATTTAATAGGAAATAAGATGTGATAAAATTGCATGTCCAAAGTTCCCTTCTAACAGAGTTTGTTCGCAGTTGTTTACCTGTATTATATCATGTCTATGGATTTTTTTTGTTTTCAGATTTTTGTTTGTTCTAGCGTTTTCTTGATATATATTTCTTTTTCCAAAGAAAAATAACTATATTTTTCTTTAAAGTAGAAAGAAAATTACATTCTTTAGGTGCATATTGCACTGTAACATAATGTCCAGGTTACGAAATATGCCCAAGACAAAAGTAAAATAACAAAATTACATGTCAGGTGATCATCTGACTATCCTCACATTTATTCACAAGTCTTTGCTATCTCTAGATAGCTGATAAATACATACAACAGAAAAAAGGGCTCGGAAAGGAAACATTTACAGTGAGTTCCAAAAACACTACCTCCATACATAAACTTGACCGAAAATAGACTATCACCAATGCCTCACTAAACATGAAAGAAGTTGTAAAAAAAAATACATAATGTCATTCTTAAAGATAAATAGTACAACAATGAAAGCTCCTCTACCAAGACTACAAATCCTTCCTAATAAGCTTGAATGTAGGTCAAAAGGCATATAGATATGGATCATGTAACCCCCACAAAATGGAATAGAAATCTAGTAACAGAAAGGAAAACAAAACCTGGAAGACACATTTACCTCAAAAAGTTCTAGTGGACTGCCTCTCTTGTAAATCTCTTGTTTCTTTCTACTCTGCATGTCATTAGGAAAAAGAGCAGTGAAAACTGCTCTCCATCCAACAAGCAAAACAAAAGTACTACCCAATGAGACCAATATGAATACTGATGACGGAAAATGACTGGCTTGAACTCCTCTGATGGCCAGTCCTAATTGTCACAGCACAACCACGATTCAATAAGAAGCCTTGACAAGCATTTTCATATTAAAGGATTACAAAGACATTAGAGTTCGCTGAATTGTCTCTAGAATTCAATTAAAAGTGTTTATCAACAGGGAGGATACAGTTATCAGTATGTTCAAGTTCAGCATTAGGACTTCATGTTTTACTAGTCTCTTACTGAGACAAATTTCAAGACAGTTTTAGAGACTTATTTGTCTCTAGTCTCAAGTTCAGCATTGGGACTTCATGTTTTACCAAGATTTCAACTCAATGGCAGACAAGCTTTCTAAATATACTTTTTTGTTACAGAAGGGTACCTAAACCAAACAAGAATTTAGAAAAGTCACTCTCCTATCTGATTCAGAAAAGACTTGTACTAACAACTCTTCTTTTCATTTGTTGCTAAACTATGAGGCTAGTAAAGGGGCAAGCAGGGAAAAAGTCTACATTCAGACTGTGGAAAACAACTGAGAATGGAGGTATTAAACAATTTCAAGGTATATTGCAAGCCGCCCCTTTCTAGAAAATGCATAGAAATCTTCCCACCGAACTTATTTACTTGTAACTTTGTATAAGACCTTAGTTTCTGATGATATCATGATTGTTATAGTCTAAAACAAAGCAGCAGTGATATATAGTTTTCAAGTTAAAAAACTTTCAGTATCTGGCTGTTCACTACGAAAAAACCATCATCAATTTAACAGGAAATAAGATGTGATAAAATTGCATGTCCAAAGTGCCCTCCTTAGAGAGTTTGTCTCCTCCAATGTCAAACGCATGTTCCAGCTCCATGAATTTTCATTGTTCTTAGTTCATTGATTCTTGGCATTCTCTTTTGAGAATTGCCAATCCTTGATATAACCAGGGTGATATTGTGGTGGATGAGTCTCTGTAACACTTGATAGCATGGAAACCACTTTATACATGGAAGGTTGTTGAGAGAGAGTTGCTTGTGTACACAAAAGAGCCACGTGAATAAACCTCAACACTTCTTCTTCAGAGTAGCTCGAAAGCATGGTAGTGTCTACTAAATCTAGCAAACCATTCTCCTCTTACAGATGCCAAGTTTGTAGTTCAATGACAGATAATATTAGAAATGGAGATGTATTACAGATAGGATTCTTCCTAACATCTGCAGTGCCTTGGTATATGACAAAATATCTACAAATATTTCTGTACGAAAGTAAATATAAACAAATTACTTCTGTTTGGGATTTCAGAATCAGTACCCAATCTGAAAGATAGACAATGTCATCTAGCAAGATGTTTTCTTCATGAGTTCTTTTGCTAACAACTTCAAGAGTGACTACTCCAAAGCTAAAAACATCTGATTTCTCAGTAAGGTGACCACGCAAAGCATACTCTGGAGCTAGGTACCCACTGAAAATTACAGCTAAATTTTTGTTATTCTTCCATGAAATTGATATTGATGCTCAGGTAAGTCAAAATGTCATGCGTTTTCATTAGATGACTCCAAATTGACTGATATGTATGATCAACTTGTAAGAATTGTGAAGAATATTGAGTTATACCATATATTGTTTTTATTATGCTATTTCAATTACTACATTAACTGTGACGAGAAAAAGAGGTTTAAATCTGATGCTCTCCAAACATTGTGTTAAGATCATGAGAAATCCATTGTATACATGGGAACATAATAACATATCCAATTCAGTAAAACAACTGAAAGAAAAAATCTCTATGTAATCTATGTAAGAAATAGAAAGGGATATATATTGTCATACATTGTTCCTGCAACTATGGTGTTGATGTGAGTCTTTTCAGCTTCATATAGTTTGGCTAGCCCAAAATCAGCAATTTTTGGATTTAAATGTTTTTCTAGAAGGATGTTATTAGGTTTGATGTTTTGATGTACAATTCTAATTCTAGATTCTTCATGAAGATCTGCTAGTGCACGTGCAACTTCAAGGAAAATGTTATATCGAACAGGCCAATCAAGCTTGAGCCTACAATGATCAGGACTTGAGGTTCAAAACAAAGAAAAATATAAGTAAATATTTTTCCATTTAATTATTTTCAAAATAAAATACACAAAGCATTCTTTGAGCTTGTATCGATGAAAGAAACTTAGAAATGTAAGGATGTACCAAATAAAGCTCGACCTAGACTGTTGTTTTCCAAATATTCGTAGACTAAGAGGCGTTCTTGTTCCTCAACACAACAACCATACAGTTTCACAAGGTTTCTGTGTTGTACATCAGATATTATCGCCACCTCATTAAGAAATTCCCGCTTTCCTTGGCTAGACGTGGATGACAACTTCTTTATGGCCACAAGCTTTCCATCTAATAGCACGCCCTACAATAGAGAATGATAGAATATAAAGTAAGCATTTCAAATTTGATATTTTAAGTATGTATGCCTATCAAGAAAGAAGTTGATATATGATTTTCCAGGCTATATAAACTGAAATTATAACTTAAGGATCCAATTTAATTTTCCTTGTAAACTGTACCAAACCCACCCTCTCCTATCTTATTGTCATTAGCAAATTATTCTGTAGCATTTTGTATTTCTGTTAAATTGAAAGTATATGGATTTCCAGCAATACTCCTTAAATCTGCTAAAACAAATAAAATAAAATGGTAATATCTATGTCATGATAATACATTCTTCAGTATCTCGTTAAGTATATTCATTTCCAAGGAAGATGATCTGAAAGAGCAAATGTAAAAAATTCTGAGAGATTAGTCCCATGTTTTGAAACATAGATGAACACCTTCAATGCCACCAGTTGTCAATGATTTGTGCTTCCTTCTTTTTATTCGTAAAAGCATACATAATGAGTAGAGCACAAAGCCTAAACCAATTAGGACTCCAAGAACAATACCAATAATTTTGGTTTTACTATTGTTGTCCTTACTTCTGTTTACATTAGTTGGATTAAATTCTGCAATAAAAAATAAACAAATTCATAAGTTGTGAAATGCAATTCCAAGTTGACCATTGTCATGAGAATACAATTTCCACAACAATACCAACTTGGAAATAAATAAGAGAATGTAATAATCTCTATAGACAATGTATAATCGTCCAAATGTGCATAAATGAATAAGTACTAATTATATAATATTTTTCCTACCAGTAGTAACCCTATTTGCTGAGACCAAAGATCCATGTGTTTGTGGTGATGGTACGCAACAGGTTCCCTTGCCAGCCCAAAAATTGTGTACCTCAAGAAAGTTTTCAGTAACATTTATAGTATACTTTTTTACAACTGGCATGGTCAACTCTCCAACTGCTTCCTTACTATTAAAATCTTTCAACGCTTGAACTCCCTACATAAAGTGCACAACTGCAAAGTATGTCGGGGCATGAAAAAGAGAATGAAACTTTAAAGAAAGTGAAGTAGATATTATATTGTATCAGGGTTCTTCTAAATTCTATCCACAGCTCTTCCAAACAATAAAATATAGCTAAACTGATAATGCTTTGTCTAAGAAAAACAGAAGCATACAAGCATGAGCGAGAGGGAGAGGCATGGTTTTTATCAATGTTCATGAGCCTACAGTTTATACGAACTGAATGAAAATTTATAAGGAAAATTGGGATAAGTATGGGTAGCATAAATCCAATTGGAATTGGATATAAATAAGTAAAACTCAAAAATAAAGTACAACATGAATTTCAATATGCTTTCCAGTATAGCAGCCATTTTGCCCTCTCCTTTGGAATCTGGTACCTAGAGATGTATTATTTTCTAAATTGATGACATGTACTATGTACTACAATACCAAGTGATGTTAATCTCCAGGCTCTATCCAAGGCATGCATGCTCTTTCCCTGCTCAAATAATTTTATGCATTTTGATATGATCATATGAATGAGGTGTTTGATCCCAATTTCTTCTAGCCATATGCAAATATCACACACCAATGTCCTACACCTAATGATATGATAATAATATATTAAAATTCTATTACCATCCAAGATGCCATAAATGGCTTGGACCAAAAGATCTGGTAATATTAAAGTTTGTGAAACATGTGATGTGAACTTACAGTACTTGCAAATGAATCATGACATTGTATAGAACCAGTTACTTTTGTCCTCAAGTTGGTTCCTATAGTGATGTCATTACAGAGTAATACCTGTAGATAGGCATCAAAGATGCATAATCCAAGACTTCACCATGACTGTGTAGATGGAATCTAGATTTCCTCAAAATGGAGCTCTACCATGTATTGTCCATTCTTAAGACCAAGGCCATAGTATCTTAGAGACATAGGAGAAAGACGTGTTGTTGTATATATTTATGGATTTTGAGTTGCTCCTTGTACAGATCCTTGTTTTGCCGTATATGGGATACCATTTTCGTTAGTTGTATCTGATGAATTAAAAAATATTCCTGTCGTACTGATTCCCCAATTCTCTTCAGGTTTCATGTAGAATGATGCATCATGTAGTGTTTTGTTGTCCCCCCAAAAAATAACCCCTATTGAGGAATCAATCAATTGAGGAACCCCATAATTGATGGCTAAAGAAGAACCTGAAAAGCAAGTCAAAAGTTGTATGAGATATTGGATAACTGCATGGCAATATAGTTTCCTTGATAAAATTTTTAGGTGAGATAATTACATCACAATAGAATATCAATAGTAAATCATATCAGTCCTATTTTGGCAGCATAGGAATGGCATATATAAAATACATAAAATACAACATATAATATTCTGCATACTGAAGCATTATCTTACTGCTGTTGCAAAATGAAATTTTGACATGGATATTATTCCTTCCTATTGTTACATATATACCTCCTTAAGTGCCAACTGCATATACAACCCATTTATCCATATGTATTAGTGAGTACATTATATTCATTTATTTTCATGTTGGAGTAATGAAGATACTAAAACAGGGATATTTCAGTAAAAGACGATACAGGGACTTGAAGCAGCTAGGAAGCAAAAACTAATATTAGATAATCTAGATAGAAATACTTTTGAAATGGTGATCCGTAAACCAGTTAAATTGCATGAAATTATTTTTTCCAAGGTCATGTAGGATCTTTATTTTAATGTTTCATATATTACTTCAGAGGACAAATAAGTACGTCAAGATTCAAGGTGGTTATAACCCGTTGATTCATAACCAACACCAGTTCCTTTCATTTACCTTTAACTTGTTTAACCACCTGAAGCACCTGTTGAAGCATTCGTTTTAGTTCCATGGCCCTAACATTTATAGATGCAGCTCAAGCAGATGTTCCAGCGTCACCAATTGAATTCATTGATCGATTTAAAGCAATAGATCCAAAATCGGACCTTATTAACCAAGAAGCAATATACGTAAAGCATATGTAATGACAGAGTAAATTGAAGATCCTCTTTATTCAGATCCAATCGAAGCAGATTCAGCTGAACGAGATCGATAGCCAGCAGCAATTGGGGTTGCACCTGCAACAAGGATGCCAAGAAAGACGCAGTCTACAAAAGATGAAAATTCCAACATATAAACCCAACCCCCACAGGGAGGGACTCAACATCAGGGGAAATTAGTTGGGTTTCATCTCGACCCTTAGCATTAGGGGAAATAATTTAAGGGTTTCTTCACTGTTCCTATTTTGAACATATCCTGAGATTAGTGTAGCCCACGTAACCATGTCTCATTTGTACATTCTGTCAAACACTTGTCATGCATCCTCCTTCCACATTTGGCATATATATTTACAATACTATTTAATAGAAAAAGGTTTGAATTAAATCAAGAATTGATTATATGGGTGTGTACTAGCCTACCTTCTTCAAGAGCCTGGCTATTGACGCAACCTTGCAAGAGGCATGTGTATACATTGGTATCTGGTTGGACATTTACTTTGTCTATGAACTCCAAAATGTCCAACACCTGCTCCCTTCGAACCCCTTGAGACATTGTACTCACTTCAGAAGTCATATCACAAGAATTTGCATATTCTTCTTTGTCTTCCCAATTATCAATATATCTTGAATCTCTTTCCTCAACAAAATTGGGAACTGAGAAACCATTGAAACCAATATTCTTCACAATGTTGTTGTGTCCAGGAAACAAACGTAAATTATTCATTATTTTAAGTCCCGCAAAACTTGCAGCAGATGGGTGATTTCCCGGGGCTACTATAGCCTTGAGAAGGGAGTTGGATTTTTTCATGGATGTTCAATGGAAAGCGATCCATTCATAGCCCATACATTTTCCATGGGCTGTAGATCATATGCTACAACAAATGCGTGAGTGCGTAAAACTATACAATTTGATTTAGGGCAGTATTCATATGAAACAACGAAGTGATCATTGCTGTTTTATTCGAATGCATAAATACTTTGTGAGCAGTGATCAAATATATTCAGTTAAACCTTCCAGGATAGAGTTTAAGTGAGCAGTCTAAATTATTGTGCATAGATTGGGAGTTTGTCATGGAGTAGTTATGGAGCTGGAGGTGCACGCAGGCTTTGCTTTCATGGAGCTAGCTTTCACGGCCTTCATGGCCTTCATGGGGTTAAGAAAGGGAGTTTAGGTAGGGGTTGTCTGATGGGAAAAGGGAAAGTTTAGGACTGTAGAGGTGATATGGGGAGAGGGGAAAATAGTTCAGGAGAATAGGGTTAAAAAAATGTGGATGTTAGACTCTGTTTTAGAGAGTGGGAAGGGTTTGTCGGCACACTAATATTTTTCTGGGAACGGTAGGTATATTGGCGATGTATTCAGTGTATTGGCACGGTATTCAGTGTGGTTTTTTTACATTGGTGTTCTGATTTATCTGAAGCCCGATTTGTCCAAGGAAACCCTGAATATGCTACTTGCTGAAACATAGATGGATTGACTCTTAAATAAATAGGAGGTGGTAGACAAGATTTCAATGACTTCTGCATGTCTTAGCATCATATCATAGAAGTGGCAATGCTTACAGAAATATCATCGTAGGACGGGTGCTTAAGAAACCTTGCCTGTGGAGGTGTTGACCTTGATTTCTAAATTAAATGATGATGATGAGGATTGGTGTTCGCTTCCATCCCTTAATTGGTGGGCCACCCATTTTAAATAAAAATGCCATGAACCTTTTCCCTTTAACTAATTCCAAGTTGGTTACCTTCACTCGAAGCTTGTTGGAGGATCATATCTATTTGTGTTCATGTGGTTGTAAAAGTTAATGGAGTCATAACATACATCGTGGATTTACTTTATGGAGTTGTTTAAAAGGGATGGTCCTTATTTTATTTTTGTTTTTTCATTATTTTATTACTTTGAAACCACTTTGGGAGAACATTTGTTACGGAGTATTTATTTGTTCTTCGAGAAAAATGGCTCCTATGGTGTTACCTATATTAATGTGCTTTATTAGGTTAATATTAAGTTATCTCTCCTTTCATTAGGATTTGGATAAAGAATATGTTGAGTGAACAACATATAATAATATATTATAAAGTGTCATTTTCTTTACTTCACATGAAGCATGGAAAAGGTTTTTGGATATGGATTAGCTCTTGCATAGGATTGATTATAATTATTAACCACATTTGGAGAGTTCGGTTTACGAGGGAGCGTATTTTTATTTTGTGGGATGTTTTGATATTTGGAGGGTTTTTAGGTGCTTATTGGAGCTTCGTTGGATTTGGCTTGTTGTAAAATTCGCTTGGAGGAAGCTTGAGGATGTTCTTCTAAACGTAGTTTGGATTATTATCTTCTTTAATGGATGTTTAGAGGTCAAGCGGCATCATCAACAATCACTTGTTCCTTGATTGTTGGAGAGGTTCCCCTTTGTTATGGGGGCTATGTATCTCATCATTATATAAGTGGCCTTGATGACTATTTTTTTATTGTATTTAGCTAGGAGTTAGTTCTTGAGTGGGGTACTTCTTGTATTATTTTACCCCGCCCTGTACTAGATACAAGGAAATTATGATTATTTTATTGTAAATGAAGTTTAGGCCTCTCATATAAATAGAGAGGCACTAACAAGTTTACGTCACTTGCATTTGTAGAGGTTGAAGTAAGCAATAGGCATATTTTGTCAAACACGCTACCTAGCACAAATTTATGACTTTTGACAAACATCAAAGAGAGAGAAAAATTAATATGGAGTGCATCAATGAAGGGATCATAGTACTTGGGTAGTGGTAGTGACAAGCTAGAGATGGATAGATGCCAAGTGGGGGATTCGAAATGGAGACCTTACAGAAAGGGGAACATATATATATATATATGATGTTTTCTTATAGTACGTGTATGATCTATGCATGCATTGGCCACGCATGCACACTTTGCACACGTATACCAATATTGATATACAAATACTTAACACAATGAATAATGGTATATGTTTTCATAGGTAAATATGTTAATCAAATAATGAATGTTACGTTGTTAGATATGTGTGACACAAGTCAATTAACATATTCATTAATGATAGGTGAGAACTATAATGAGTAATTCATAAGTAGGGTCAATTACAATTACCTTTAGAAAGTTGTCATGAGTAGACTTAAACATTTTTAATATACATTAGAAAAATTGTTAGGGTTGTTTAAACCCTCAAGGGTGTGTAATTATGAATCTATAGATAACATGTTGATGACTATGATACTTGTCATTAAAAACAAATAAATATAGAATGTCTTATTTATAATTATTATTAATGGTATTATTATTATTATTATTATTATTATTATTATTATTATTATTATTAATGATAATAGTGCCTCTTGTGGTAAACATAGTCGATTGTTTAATTAAACCATCATCATCATCATCATCATCATCATCATCATCATTATTATTATTATTATTACGCTCTTGGGGTAAACATAGTCAATTATTTAAATAAACGAATGTGGAAAGGCGTTCTCTATTCATTAATACTAAAAGCCTCCGCATCAAAATCCATAGTTTGGGGCAAGTTAATATCTTATTATCCATTGTAGGACTCAAATCAATGAGTTTGCAAGATCAGCCCATAAACATTATAATTAGAAGAAGAAAAAATATAATCTTCTATGAGTATAGTCAATCTCAAAAAAGAGAAACTCTATTGAAAGTGTATCAGATTACATATCTCTGCTACTAAGACTACAAGATCTCAGTACTATGTTATTATATTTAATAACAACTAAGAATTAAGTCACCCTACCTAAACTATCTTTCGAAATATTTAGTAAAACCGCGCCAAAAGCTTAGTAAATGAGTTACGATATGGCCATCTCGTGGCTCGTGTGGAAGAGGATAGAACATCACGAAATGCCTCGGCTACCGTTAAAGTGATTATGTGAGATGCTTAGGCTACCCCGTAGTATTTACATTAAGGCCTCGAATTTGACTTTTAATTGAACTTTTTTTTGTTTTGACTTTTTGTTAATTATATTTTGTTGGATAAAGTAAAGGGTCAAAATTATGAATATATATATCTTTATCAATATGCGTTACTAGTTAAAGCTGGCTTAAAGCTCCCGTGGTAACAATTATCTGAAATTTAAAAACAAAATTGGTATACTATAAATCTATTATTCACTTTATCATATTTTATTTTTATCTTTTTTATTTTATAGATTTATTTTGATTTTGAGAAAACTTATATATTATTTTTTTAATACAAATTTTAGATTTATGAATAAATTGAAATTTAATCATTTCTATAAATTAAAGGTACCAAATTTCAAGCTTGACTGGAAGGTACTGATTATTAATTATTGATTACCATTAATAAATATGAAATTATGTTAATGATATTAATAATGTTAATAATGTTTTCATGAACTTATTTGCTGAATGGAATACTTGAGTTACTAAATCATTAAGTAGGTATTAATGGTGTTATTTATCTTAAATAAGGTTATTATCAACTTAATCAATAAATGATAATTAAAGAATTAATCTTAATTAAAGTTCCATTGTTGAAGAGGGTAAATAGTTCGATAAATAATTATTAGGGTTAATTATAATTAATTAGAATGTGGGGATACATGAGCACCAATTAGTTATAAAGAAATAATTATTGAATTTGTTAAGTTTAGTTACATTTAATTGTTAACTATGGTGAAGGAACATGGCTTTACAATAAGTAAGTTAAACAAAAATTGTGATGAGTTAGAGAAATGACATGGTAAGGTATGAGATGACGTTATTCATATCTAATACTTTGATTACCTTAGTAATAACAAGAGAGGAATATGCAACTTAACCCATTAAACAACTCGACATGTTGAAATTAATTACTAATGAGATATGTAACAAGACTGTGTCGTAATCACCTCAAGATACTCCCAATTAGAATATGATTAGGTTAATAGATGAAGAGCATGCATATATATAGTAATAACCATAGAGGAATATGCAACTTAACCGATTAAACAACTCGACATGTTGAAATTAATTACTAATGAGATATGTAACAAGACTATGTCGTAATCACCTCAAGATATTCCCAATTACAATATGATTAGGTTAATAGATGACGAGCATGCATATATATAGTCACGTGAGTCATAGTGCATATACTAAACCTTATGTTATGTGGAGGTTCCCTTCACCTTGTAAGGATACATTAAGTTATGATTTATGATCTTATTGTTGTATGAAGTAATTGTGTAAATAAAGTAGGTCAAGATTATGGGAGATGCATGAATGATTGTGTTGTAGAAAACAAACAAATGAACTTGAATGAGTAGGTGCAGGGGATAAAATATTCGTAATAAGGTAACAATCCATAAATAATATATGTGGGGTTGTCAAATTGTAAATTTTGAAGAATCTATGTGTACATGCAAGGAGGATAATTGTGAGGGGGGGTCATGTTATCCTTGAAGGGAATGACCTTATTCCAATTTAAGGTGTAACCAATAAAGAGGGTGTATTGGAAAAACACATAAGTGAGAGTTTTTTAAAAGGGTTGTGTAATGTAATAAATTGATAAGCAAATGGTGTAAGTTAAATGATCGAATAATGGTAGTACCTTGGATTCCAATTAAAGTTACCTAGGAGACAAGATAATCTTATGAATCACATTAGAGATTATATAATGTACTTCAATCAGATATTAATTGCTATGTATTAATGGACCTTGAATAGGTTAAACCATTAACCTATGGAAATGTTAAACGACACACACACACACACACACACACACACACACACACACAGAGAGACCATACATCCATACAGCGTGACGAATGGTTGATAACTTCAGGATGAAGTTTCTTGAAGGGTGGGTGTATGCAATGCCCCGTTTTTACCTTGTTACATGAACTATGATTTTCTGTCTGCATTTGCTTACTATTGTGTATGCAATGCCCCGTTTTGACCTTATTACATGAACTATAATTTTCTGTCTGCATTTGCTTACTATTTTCTATCTGCATTTGCTTACTTTGATGACCTCACTAAGAACAAGAGAGGAATATGCAACTTAACCGATTAAACAACTCGACATGTTGAAATTAATTACTAATGAGATAAGTAACAAGACTATGTCATAATCACCTCAAGATATTCCCAATTAGAATATGATTAGGTTAATAGATGACGATCATGCATATATATAGTCACGTGAGTCATAGTACATATACTAAACCTTATGTTATGTGGAGATTCCCTTCACCTTGTAAGGATTCATTAAGTTATGATTTATGATCTTATTGTTGTATGAAGGAATTGTGTAAATAAAGTAGGTTAGGATTATGGGAGATGCATGAATGATTGCGTTGTACAGAACAAACAAACAAGCTAGAATGAGTAGGTGCAGGGGATAAAATATTCGTAATAAGGTAACAATCCATAAATAATATATGTGGGGTTGCCAAATTGTAAATTTTGAAGAATCTATGTGTACATGGAAGGAGGATAATCGTGAGGGGGGGTGATGTTATCCTTGAAGGGAATGACCTTATTCCAATTTAAGGTATAACCAATAAAGAGGGTGTATTGCAAAAACACATAAGTGAGAGTTCTTTAAAAGGGTTGTGTAATGTAATAAATTGATAAGTAAATGGTGTAAGTTAAATGATCGAATAATGGTAGTACCTTGGATTCCGATTAAAGTTACCTCGGAGACAAGATAATCTTATGAATCACATTAGAGATTATACAATGTACTTCAATGGGATATTAATTGCTATGTATTAAGTATAGTGATGAACCTTGAATAGGTCAAACCATTAGCCTATGCAAATGTTAAACGACACACACACACACACACACACACACCATACATCCATACATCGTGGCGAATGGTTGATAACTTCGGGATGAAGTTTCTTGAAGGGTGGGTGTATGTAATGCCCCGTTTTGACCTTATTACATGAACTATGATTTTCTGTCTGCATTTGCTTACTATTGTGGAACTTCGTTAGTTTGATGACAGTCTAGACTTTGGGATATGTTATTTTGCAGAACTTATATGCATGTGGGTGATGTTAATATTATGAATTATGATCATGTTTTGATTATGTCTTTAACATGTTGTAACACCCCATATTTTGACTAGGCGTGTTTATCCGTTAGACATATTATACTGTATTTGATTATTATCTGTTGGACTTAGCTAGACTATGTAAACTATGTTTTCTGTAGGTTAGACCTATTTATAGGTTGCTACTGTGTTTATGGTGTTACTATGCTTACACGGATACTATGATTATGATATTATCATTATGTTATGCAATTACTATGTGGTATGTAACCTGAGATTCATTTCGTTCATAACAACAATGTATGTTTAAATGGTCGTCCTTAATGAAATGAGATATATATATGATGTTGTATGTGGATACCAATCCATGATGTGAACGATTTAATAATTTTATGTGACAAAAGGAAATGATGTTCATAATGTGGACCAACTGATGATTGAATCAAGATATTGTTACAAATTTTTGTTTGCAAACTACTAATCTGCAGTAAACATGAGATATGTAATAGCTGGATACTTTATATGAACTGTGGTATAGTACCTATTTTGCAGAAGATCCTTGTTTACCAAAGTTGATGATACGATGACACACACCAATTATATCGATAACATCAAAGTATGGTTTTGATGGGGTATAGACACAGGATGTCGAGAGGGATGGATGTGTTCCACCCTATGTTTCTATGATACCCGAGGTTGTGGGAGGGCCATGCTGAGACATGCTCTCCAAGTTGTTGTGATGACAATGGTCGGATGCCTTCTAGTAGAGGGTAGGTCCGCTGTTCAGCCGACGCTATCACTCTCAAGTACTTATCTGGTCAGGTCGGTGAAGCCGGCATCCACTTCTATACTAGTAGAGGAAGGATAGGGAGGATGCAGACATAGGTTAGGATTGGAGGATGTCATAGCTAGTACTGTGTGGTGTCGGGGGGAGATACGACACCAATATTAGTAGTACAGTAGGTGTCTCTTTCTTGAAAATAATGGATTGAGAAATCAATCTGAAAATATAATGATGTTATAACTTAATTGGTTAATGGTTAA
>LPNX010901299.1:1051874-1063493 GCA_001517045.1 Pseudotsuga menziesii | reverse complement strand
ATGTTTTCTTATAGTACGTGTATGATCTATGCATGCACTCGCCATGCATGCACACTTTGCACATGTATACCAATATTGATATACAAATACTTAACACATTGAATAATGGTATATGTTTTCATAGGTAAATATGTTAATCAAATAATGAATGTTACGTAATTAGATATGTGTGCCACAAGTCAATTAACGTATTCATTAACGATAGGTGAGAACTATAATGAGTAATTGATAAGTAGGGTCAATTACAATTACCGTTAGAAAGTTGTCGTGAGTAGACTTAAATATTTTTAATATACATTAGAAAAATTGTGAGGGTTGTTTAAACCCTCAAGGGTGTGTAATTATGAATCTATAGATAACATGTTGAGGACTATGATACTTGTCATTAGAAGCAAATAACTATAGAATGTCTTATTTATAATTGTTATTATTATTATTATTATTATTATTATTATTATTATTAATGATAATAGTGCCTCTTGTGGAAAACATAGTCGATTGTTTAATTAAACAATTATTATTATTATTATTATCATTATAGTTATTACACTCTTGGGGTAGACATAGTCAATTATTTAATTAAACCAAACTTGAAATAACTTGAGTAAACAAATTATTAACCAAGTAGACCAAATGATTATGTGTAAGTTAAATATATATATTAAACTATGGAATCTCACCATCAAGCCATGACTTCACTTATTTAATGATAATAATTGTTAATGTTATTATTAATATCATATTCTTGATTGAGTAAGACAACTAAGATAGCCACCTGTACGAAACTTGAAGGGCCAAAAATGATAATTAATATATTATTATTTTATTCATTGATTCGAATAGGACTAGCCATTAACCCACCATCACGTGAGGAACTTGTAGTGAGCATTTCAAGAAAAATTAAATCCTATACAACCAACTTATTCCATTCAACTTAAATAGCTTTAACTATGGGGATGCTTGAAAGAAGGGAAAATTGATAAATAAATGTATATTCGTGATTATAATAAATTACTAGTGGAAGAAACTTAAAGATGTAGGTGAATGGAGTGTTTGGGGGAAAGGCGGTGGAGTAAGGTGGAAGCAAGGAGGAAGAAAATGACTATTTAGGAGAGGTTTCATGGAGAGATGGGGGGCTTGGTTTTATTTTGGAAGTTAGAAATTAGACTGTGTATGAGTGGAAAAGAAGGAAAGGTTGAGGAGGGGAAAACTCAAGTACTGATAAATGGTTGAAAATGAAGAAGGATCCTGAGGGAATACAAAATAAGGAAGCTCCTCTCAGTATTATTGGTTTGTGGACTCGGGGGCTAGGAAACCCTTGAGTTTCCTAGGACCAACACATGATGAGAGCTGGTCGACAAGGTGGCTCATCATTTTTGTAAGCAAAGGCATCCTGCAGGGTTTGCACCAACCGGATGGATCTACTACAATCGCTGGCACCAGGTATTTCATATACTAAATTCATGCATGGTATTATTGACTAATTTACTAAAATTCATGAAGTTTATTACACATGTACAGTTCATATTTCTACATTGATATGTTTATGAAACTAATAGATCATACATGGATATAAACCTGTTAATATGATTAAAAGATCTTGATTTTATTCTGAGCATAACATAGAGAACAACATTGAGAAATGGACTTAGTGCTCTTCCGGAACATGCCTATAAGTGTTGGGTCCAAAATTCGGGATATGACACAATGGCTCTCCCTTTTGGAAACTCATTATCGCTGTGTGATGTTTGGGTTGTTGACTAAGTTGAATAAGTTGAAATCTGAAGTGCAAAGCTCAGAGAAGGTAAAAAAGATCGAGGATAGTGAGGAAATCGAAAAGTTGGATTTGGAGTTACAGTCCCTTTCTTATGTTGTAGATGACTTCTATTTCTCAGTTGATAGAAAAGAGAAAGCTCAAGATTTAGAGACAAAACAAGGTGACATTCTCTAGAAAAAAGAGGATACCCTTCGTAAAAAAAGTAGAGTTGTTTGACTCAAGTGAGGAGATAATAATTCGAAGTTTTTTCATAAGTGTGCTAACCAATGAAGAATGTCTAACTCTATCTCAGAAATAGCTTAGAATGAGGGTGAGTTGTGTCATGATCAATCCTCTATCAGTAAAGAAAGAACTGGTCATTACAAATCTTTGTTTTCTCAATCTAATGAACTCAAGTTAATGGAATAGTTAAATTTTGTGAGGAATTTTCCTCACATGGACATTGAAGAAGATCGCATCTTGGGGGACTGGATAGTGATATTAGTTGAGGTGAAAGATACGCTAAAATTGTTTGTTAAGGACAATATTCTAGGCTTTGATGGTTGGACGGTGGAGTTTTTCAGTCGTTTTTTGGATTGGGCCTCGAGTCTAAAATATCAAAGATTGTGGAAGAGTCTGGCTCCAATAGGATTTTTGGTGAATTCCTGAATTCGACGTATCTCACTCTCATACCTAAGAAGGATTATCTAGACACTTTTATGGATTATAGGATGATCTTGCTTGTAACCTCCTATACAAGTTGATATCTAAAATCATAGCGGAAATACTGAAACCTTTCTTGGGTAAGTTTATTTCTGAGGAGCAATTTTATTTATTACCTCATAGACAAATTATTGACATCGTTCGGGTTGTACAAGAATGTCTCCATACATATAAAATCAATAAATAGATGGTGTTTTCCCTCAATATAGAGTCCTATGACCGTGTGGATTTGTCATATCTTAAGCTGATTCTTTTACAAATTGGTTTGTCACTAGATATGGTAGAATGGATTATGAGTGCAATCACCATAGCCCGGTTTGTTGTGCTCATCAACAGTGTTCCTACGGAGTTCTTCAAAGGTAGCAGGGGGATCCAGCAGGGATGCCCCCTCTCCTCGTACTTGTTTATTATCGAAGTGGAAGTTCTTAGTATTCTAATTCAACACAAAAAAAAACAGTCGCATATTCAGTGTTTAATGACCGCAAGGGGTCTATCCTTTTCTCACTTACTGTTTGTCGATGACGTTATCATCATTGGAGAGGGATCAATTGAACAATGGAAGTATATGAAGTATGTTGTTAAGATGTTTTGCAAAGCATTCGACTTAGAGGTAGGTAATAATAAATCTCTCCTCTTACATTCCTTTAAGGAACAGTCATGAGTTGATACATTGCTTTATCTATTTCCCTTTAATTCTGGTTACATTGATGATGGCTTGAGGTACCTGGTTTTCCATATAAAACCCAATGGTTATGGGCCCAAAGACCAGGATTGGTTGTTAAAAATTATAAATTAGAAAATTTCTAGATTGACATGTTGCTACCTGGACTTGGAAGGAAGGATGGTTTTGGTATCCTCAGTTCTCCAAGGCATCCTAGTTTACTAGTTTACTAGATGTCTTTATTTTCTATCCCAGAGACTATCCATTCACAAATCACACCAAATCTTTTCAATTTTTTGTGCGAAGACAATTTGGTGGACATAAAAATTCATTATGCGTTGTGGGAAAACCTATCCCTCCCTCGTGATCAAGGTGGTTGGGTTATAAAACACGTGGGTATCTTCAACTCGTCTCTTTGTGAAAAATCACTTTGGAGATCGTTTTCGTTTGTGCGGGAATCTAGTTAAGGAAAACTACTTTAAAGGCCTTGAACCCTTGTATTGGCTAAGAGTTGGTCCAAGAAAATACTCCTCAGGGTCGATTATTTGGAAAAGGTTGATAAAACGTATACCTTTTATTTCAGAAGACTAGAGCTCGAAAGTTGGCAGGAGGTTCCAGATGTTTTTAGGAATTGATCTGATCTGTGGTATTGGTGAAAAATATCTACTCTCTCTTAATATGATTCAAGAGCTTCAGTCATGAAACTTATTTGTTCTAAAAGATATTAATTTCGATGCTAGTCTCAACAAATGGGCAGGTGCAACATTATTGGGTTTGGCTAGTAGGAATGTGGAAGAATGGGACAGATTCACTATAGCTCTTAAGAAAGGTAATGCTTATCTTTTAGATTTCCCATATGAGTTGGTTTGGCTATGCAACTTGATTTACATTAAGGTGACTGCAAATTTGGCATACAAATCAACTATATGTGTAGAAATCCCATCTGAAATAGATTGGTGGATGAAATGGCTATGGAAAGGGACTCTACCATTGAAAATTAAGTTATTTTCGTGGTTGAGTCTAAAAAATAAGATCCTGACTTGTGAGGGCTTAGAGAGAAGAGGTGTTGTGGGTCCAGGAAGATCTTCACTCTTCAGTTCAAACTTGGAGTCAGTTGCACATTTATTTGGAGACTAAATCTTTCTTTTCAGAAGTTTAGCTTTTACATACAAACCATTTGAACATCAAGCATTGTTGGGGAGATGCTTTAGTTCTCGATAATTTGAAGATGTGGTACAGAAGAAAGGGTCCTTACAATAACCAACCCCTTTTTGTGATGTGGGAAGTCTGGAAAGCTAAGAATGCTTCAATTTTTTCCAATTGTCTACAAAAAACTCAGGTTTTTTTATTTAAAGATCCTATGATCTTTGTGTGAGTGGTGCAAAGAGTCTATACCTAGTGAAAGTAGAAATTACTCCTTTCATCCTTTTGCAGGGTACCCATTCAGTTTCTTTGATGGAGCAGCACTAGATGGAGCTTGTGGTGTGGAATTCATGATTAATCTTGAGTGGTGCAAAGAGTCTATACGTAGTAAGTGTAGAAATTACTCCTTTCCTCCTCTTTTATTGCGTTTCTTCGATGGAGTAAAACCAAATGGTGCTTGTGGTGTGGGATTCATGATCAAAGTTGAGTGGTGCAAAGAGTCTATATCGAGTAAGTGTAGAAATTACTCCTTTCCTCCTCTTTTGCTAGGTTTCTTTGATGGAGCAGCATCGTATGGAGCTTGTGGTGCAGAATCCGTGACCAAGCTTGATAATAAGTGTTTTAAATGTTGGCGTAAGGATGGTAAGGGCACAAATACTCGGATAGAAGTTATTGGTTTGTGGAGTCTTCTCCATTATGACAGAGTTTGGGGGATAAAGCATTTGTTGGTGTTAGGAGACTCCCAAGTCAAATGGTCATTAATTGGGCAAAGGACATGGAGAAAATGAAGTCTTTGGATCTCATTCACTCGCTAGCATCAAAATCTTAAAGCTTGGGTTTACTTGGTTATCCTTTAACCATGTTTTCAGAGAACTAAACGAGGATGTGGATGTTCTCTCCAAACTTGACTTCGGAGAAATGGATGGCAAAATCCAGTTTTCCTTTTACTCTAAGAGAATTGTATCTAGATCAAGCCATTTACATTTTTTTAAATAAGAGGTATGGGTTTTGTCGTATTTTGTTAAAAAGTTAAAGACATTGTTTTATGTTGGGTTGTAAATTCAGTTTTTGTTGAAGGGATGTAGTCTTGCTGGGAGAAGTTATAATTTTTTGGAAGAAAAGACCCAATTTTGAATGTAACTAGTCAATTTTAACTTTACAGGTTTATTACTAAATCTATCACATTGTAATGTTGACACAGCTTTCTTTAATAAAAAGTGGGTTTGTATTTTATATGTGAAAAAAGAAAATTAAGACAAGTTTGAATTTTCAAAAATAGGCGCATAAACTAATAAAATGAATATGTTTCTTATTAATAGAAGGAATAAACCCACAAAAAAAGTAGGTCATGTTTCAATTTTTCAAAAGTCTGCGCATAAACGATTAAAACGAATATGTATCTTATTAGTAGAAGGAATAAAATCACAATTCAAACAATAGTTGAACTCATATGCAAGATCATCCTTGTCGTGAGACAGTAACTTCCGATCTATTTAGGAAGTAGCTCAACGAAGGAAGCGAGTTCAAAAAAATCCATAGGCTTTGTATCTACCTTCCATCGAATTTGTCAGAAAACAAAACGAAGAGAGAAAAAAAAGGATCGACATTTTTACTTTGGATTTATTTCTTCAACAACAAGATGGGCAACCAGATGGGCAAAGACACGCAGAAGGGCAAATCTCCACAGACATCGGCATGGCAACAGACAAAAAACAAGATAAAGATATAATCAACAAGTCAAGAGTACGAAAAAGTCATCCCCTTTTACAGCAACTCGATCAAATGATAATGGTTGTGTTCTTTTATTTATTCGATATCCTGGGCAACAATATGAGTCCGGTCACGCGGAACAGAATTTCACTGTTAGAAAATAATAAATCCGAGGTGGACACCAATGAACAAGAAGAGCTAATCAATGGGCAAGAAAAAAATATGGAGCTCAAGGTTTCAGAGCTGCAAACAAATGTTGGTTCGTTAGCTAATGAAAGTGAATTATTGGATCAGAAAAATAGAGAGCTAAGCACTGAAGTAATGTTCTTAAAGTCGCAGTTGAATGAGTATAATGCGAAATTGGCTCACTTGAAAGATGAGATGGAGCAAAATCCGAGTGTTCTAGAGAAATATAAAACAGAAAATAAAATGAACAGCCTTGAGCAACTGGTGAATGAAGGAGTCGAACAGCGCCTAGATTTAACTGAGGAGAATGAAGGAGTCGAACAGCGCCTACATTTAATTGAGGAGCATAAGGGGACGGAACATTCTCTTGGCCAACGAAATGAAATCCTACAAGAAGAGTTGGACAAAATTGGGCATTTTCTAGATGAACAAAATCAGAGAGTTGAAGAGTTAGAGACTGCTCTGCTTGCTTTCTACAAGGATCTTGAAAATGGAAAACCAGAATTAATTGGTACGCTGGAAAAGCCAAAGCCAAACCATGTGCATGAACTGGTGGCCTTTTTCAATTCCAAAGGCAGATGATAATGGCGGCGTTAGATTGCTATTAGTACTGGCAGGCGGAGCAGTATAAGCCCTAACCAAAAGGCGCCCACTGCCCAGCCTACAGCAATTTGGGCAGTTTTGGTTATCTACGTAATTTTAAAATAGGGTATTTAATCTAGGAGAGCAAATTAATATTGCTGGAATGGTAATAATGCTGGAATTGTGATACTCTTATTTTAAAATAGGATATTTAATTTATGATAGCAAATTAATATAAAATCGTCGGATTTTCAAAATAACCAATTAATATATAAGAAATCGTGGGATTTTCAAAATATAGAATCATTTAATTTTTATAGCATATTATCATTTAATATCTTAATATTATAATACATTAATATTATAACCATTTAATATATAAGACGTCGTGGTTATAGTATATTTTTACCCAAAATTTGTTGTGTTTTATGGTAAAAATGTGGTGGAAAATTTTGAAATGGTAGTTTTTAGTGGTTGGATTTGCAATATGAGGAGCTTCAAGAATAATTGAAGTCTATAAATTCATTTCTACTAATCTAATCATTTATTATATTGATATTGTAAATCATATCATTTTAATATATTAAAAATCACACGTAGACATAGGATCATTTAATAGATGTTTTCAAGAACTTCAAAATGTAGAATATGAAAAGTATCATACATAATTTTTTGGAATGGAATTCTTTGAACTTAAGATATTGTTTAATAATTATAGTTTCATTTAAAATTATTTAATATTTTTTTTCAATGGAAAAAAGTGTAACATACTATTTAACTTGAATTAGAGTTACACAAACTTCTTCCAAGGTAAAAAAAAATGTGATATACACTAACGCATAGTTTATTTTCAAAATATAAAAGCACATGTTGGTTCATTAATAGCACATATAGAAAAACCAGAAGCTCCATTGTTCCATACTTAATAGTCTCTTTCTTATTATAGTTCCATTGGCTAGGAAATCCTTACTAGTAAAGTGCCTTATTTTTTTACCAAATATATTGTAACTCTCATGAATGGAGACCCTCCCCCTATAGAACCTTTTTTGAACACTTTGGGCCTACACAATGACCGCGTTGCAAGGGAACATCCCATGGAATTCATGCCAGAAATGCTTATGAACAATTCCACCCTTGATGTGAATGGACCTGATTTAAGAACTATACCATTTGGTTATGGTAGAAGCGCCTCCAAGGCATGTTGGTATTCATGCATATTCTTCAACTTACTATGTCTAGACTTTATGCTACTATTGAAATACTTGTTTGTCTCAACTTGGTGATCAAATGAAAACCTAGTTTTTGGAAATTATTGTTTTTCAAGTTAAGCGTTGTAATACATGGAATTAAAAGAAATTATTATTAGTTTTGAATATTTTAATTTTAAAATATTTTTTACAAGAAAGTAAAAAATAGATGTAATAGTTTATTATTATGTATCTCTCCTTATTATCTTTTCTATTGTATGCTATAATATGAAATAAACTGATCTTAAGTAGCATGCATAGATTCTTCATCTTAAGATTTTATGACAAACCTTTATTTGGGAATACATCCTCTAATTAGAGATTCATGTAGTAAGGGTTGTAATTTTATAGCGATTAGGATTTTTAAATGAAGAGTTATCATAAATATCGATAAATGTTTTAATTCATGTTGCAGATGTAATATTTCAGCATTTGAAATGTATTTCTTTCAAGTAACCCCTTTCTTAAAAGTCAAAGGTTTTCTACATAGCTAGACTCGGTATTTTTTGTTTTTAAACCCTATCATTTTAAAATCATTATTTCAAATCTAGAACCATATTGTTTCAAGTTAAAATTTAGTTAAATTACAAGAAGGCTTTACAAAAAGAAAATTTCACTAGTTAACATAACTAAATTTTAGAGAAAATGCTTATGTAAACCAAATCCTTCAAATACAGATCGAGATTTGCGAGGATCAAAGTAACAATTATAAATACATTAAAAAACATAATATCTAGATCCAATTACTAAATTGACTAACAATCAGTTACACGACTGAAGTCAAGTTTATAATAATTAAATCTTTTAAATATGTTATTAACTAGTACAATAGCTCACGAATCTAACTTAGGATTCCACAATGAGATCTAGCACAAAACCAATCAAGTAAAATAGAATACATCCTATTATCAAACCTCCGAGGCTTAACTTTTACTTGAAAAATGAATTAACTCTTTACCGATTCGAAATTGAGGTCACATATCTTTCATAAAAAAAAAAACCATCCAAACCTCTATTATGTGCTAGTAAGACCATTATGGAATGGTAGCCATCATATAAATAGTTTACAACAAGTATTATTATTAAAAACGAAACACCAAACGATAAGAAGGTACATACCCAAAGGGGGTCGTATTAAGTTAAGTAAATGTAAAATAGAAGTATCACTACAACAAAACCCTATGATTAGCATCTCTTCTAGCTTCCTTTTTAGCGTCCACTATCACTTTTAGTGTATTTTCATCATTTTTTGCCTCTCTTTTTAAAAGTTGGCGTTATTTTGGATGCTAATTAGCATCCCAATTAGTGTCCTTATTAGCACCCTAATAAGCATCCCAATTAATGTCCCAATCATCACCCCAATTAGCATCCAAATTAGCGTCCTTTTTTAAAAGTTGGTGCTATTTTGCATGCTAATTAGCATCCCAATTAACGTTCCAATTAGCATCTCCATTAGAATCCCAATTAGTCTTCCAATTAGGATCCTAATTAGCATCCTACTTAGTGTCCCTTTTTAAAATTTGGCGCTATTTTGTATGGTAATTAACATCCCAATTAACGTCCCAATTAGAATCCCAATTAGCATCCCGATTAACATCCCAATTATCGACCCTTTTTAAAAGTTAATGTTATTCACGACGATAATTAGCATCCCAATTAATATCTTAATTAGAATCACAATTATCATCCCAATTAGCATCCCAATTAACGTCGCAATTATCGTCCACAAAAGCCTCCCATATAACGCCAAGAATAGCCTCCAAAAAAATGTCCTGAATAACATAGAACCATATATTAATCCAGGGTTAGGAATAGCGCCATGAATTTCAGCAGAAAAAAAATTCAACATAGCACCAAGTATAGAGCTAGGAATTGCACCTAGAAAACATTCAACCTAGCGCTAGGTATAGATCCAAGATTAGTGCTTGGAATAATTCTAGAAATTTCAAAAGGAACTGCGCTAGGAATTGCACTAGGTTTAGAGCTAGGAATTGTGTTCGGAAAACGTCTAACATAACGTCAGATATATCAATGTCAATGTCAATGATCATGATTAATGTAATAGTAATTTTGGATATTGATTTATCATAGTGGCACGCAAATGATTTTAATGACGACACTTTTGGATCTTGATTAATCCTAATGAGGGGTAAATTACCTTAATGTCACCTAAATTTCTCTAATGGCATTTCTGTGTCCCCAACAACATTTGATAGACCCTAATGGCATATGATTGGCCATAACAACATGATGATGATGCATTACAATAATTATGATGGAGTGTATGGATATTGTTTGATAAGTATAAGACTATATCATCCATTTTTTTCAGGTAGTATGCTCCTTGATCGTTATTATCATAATTATATTGATGATTACTATGATGATGAAAATGATGTTGATTTATTGTATGATGATGACGACGATGTGGATGTGGATTTCAATGATGATTATGCATGTGGTAGCACTTTTGGATCCTAATTGATCCTAATGGCACCTAAATGTCTGTAACAACATCTAAATGACCATATTATCATCGAAATGATTGTAACGACATATAAACGACCTTAGCAATTACATGAATCCTAATGATGATGAGTGATTAAAAACACTAATGGAATATGAGTGACCATAATGACAATGATGAAGATGATTTTGTTGATGATGTACTTAATGCTGACGATGATGATGATAATGAGGATGATGATGAAGATGATCTTGATGTACCATATCGCATTGATGATGATGATGATGACAACATTGATGTCCATGATAATGATGAATGTTCATAATGACAAATCAGAGACATATTAATATTACCTAAATGTCTCTAATGACATTTAGTTGTGGCCAACGAGATTTTAGTGACCTTAATGGAATTTGAGCGATTGTACAACATGACATGGATCCAAATGGTGAAGAATGATGATGAACCATAGTGGCATATGAGTGAACCTATCAATGATGATGACAATGATGTGGTTGATGATATACTTGTTGATAAGGACAACGATGACCATGATGTTGTTGATGATGTACTTGTTGATGTTGATTTTGATGTTGATGTTGATGATGATGATGATGATGTAATGTACAATGCAATTTATGTTGACATTCACTTGTCCTTGACAACATTTGAGTGACCTTAATGGCATTTGAGTAACCTTAATGGAACTTGTCCTCGACAACATTTCAATGATAAGTTGGATGTGGTAAATTTATTGCGAAATATTAGCTACTATATATAGATAACCACACTAATTGGAAAAATGTTATTGATAAAATAAGTTGTCTACCTCGTCAACATTGTTCATTGGTGCAAGATGGAACATTAATATAGTAAAGTTCATAGAATTATTCAATAATGTGCATAATATTAACTAAATAGTGATTGAAATTTCATTATTCAATGCATAATAAAAAAGGGGAACACGTGTGTTAAAATAAATCGAAATAAAAATAACTTTTGCTAAGCGCATGATAAAATGACTATTTTGAACAGTGATTCCATGTCCATTTAAGTATAGGGTCATTAAGAAGCAACCTTTTGAAAAATTCTAAATCAAGAAACTAATTCAAAATTACTAAAGCCATGTGATAAACAAACAATT
>LPNX010901299.1:993771-1036909 GCA_001517045.1 Pseudotsuga menziesii | reverse complement strand
CCAAAGAAAAATAACTGTATTTTTCTTTAAAGTAGAAAGAAAATTACATTCTTTAGGTGCATATTGCACTCCAACATAATGTCAAGGCTACGGAATATGCCCAGGACAAAAGTAAAATAACAAAACTACATGTAAGGTGATCATCTGGTTATCCTCACATTTATTCACAAGTCTTTCTTATCTCTAGATAGCCGATAAATACATACAACAGAAAAAAGGGCTTGGAAAGGCAACCTTTACAGTGAGTTCCAAAAAACCTACCTCCATACACAAACCTGACCATAAATAGACTATCACCAACACCTCACTAAAGATGAAAGAAAATGCAAAAGAACAAATACATAATGTCATTCTTAAATATAAACAGTACAAAAACGAAAGCTCCTCTACCAAGACTACAAATCCTGCCTAATAAGCTTGAATGTAGGTCAAAAGGCATATAGATATGGATCATGTAACCCCCACAAAATGGAACAGAAATATAGTAACATAAAGAAAAAGCAAACCTGGAAGAAACATTTACCTCAAAAATTTCTAGTGGACTACCTCTCTTGTAAATATCTTGTTTCTTTCTGCTCTGCTCGTCATTAGGAAAAAGAGTAGTGAAAACTGCTCTCCATCCAACAAGAAAAACAAAAGTACTACCCAATGAGACCAATATGAATACTGATGATGAAAAATGACTGGCTTGAACTCCTTTGATGGCCATTCCTAACTATCACAGCACAACCACGATTCAATAAGAAGCCTTGAAAAACATTTTCATATTACAGGAATACAAAGACACTAGATTTCCCCGAATTGTCTCTAGAATGCAATTAAAAGTGTTTATCAACAGGGAGGATACAGGTATTAATATGTTCAAGTTCAACATTGGGACTTCATGTTTTACCAGTCTCTTACTGAGACAAATTTCAAGACAGTTTTAGAGACTTATTTGTCTCTAGTCTCAAGTTCAGCATTGGGACTTCATGTTTTTCCAAGATTTCAACTCAATGGCAGACAAGATTTCTAAATATACTTTGTTGTTACAAAAGCGTACCTAAACCAAACAAGAATTTAGAAAAGTCACTCTCCTATCTGATTCAGAAAAGACTTGTACAAACAACTCTTCTTTTCATTTGTTGATAAACTATGAGGCTAGTAAAGGGGCAAGCAGGGCAGAAGTCCTGTATTATATGTATATGGATTTTTTTTTGTTTTCATATTTTTGTTTGTTTTGGCCTTTTGTTGATATATATATATATACACACACACACACATACACACACACACACACACACACATATACATATATATTCTTCCAAGAAAAATAACTGTATTTTTCTTTAAAGTAAAAAGAAAATTACATTCTTTAGGTGCATATTGCACTGTAACATAATGTCCAGGTTACGAAATATGCCGAGGACAAAAGGAAAAAGGGTTTGGAAAGGCAACCTTTACATTGAGTTACAGAAAACCTACCTCCATACATAAACCTGACCGAAAATAGACTATCACCAACGCCTCACTAAAGATGAAAGAAGCTACAAAACAAAAAATACATAATGTCATTCTTAAAGATAAACAATACAACAATGAAAGATCCTCTACCAAGACTACAAATCCTGCCTAATAAGCTTGAATGCAGGTCAAAAGGCATATAGATATGGATAATCTAACCCCCACAAAATGGAATAGAAATCTAGTAACATAAAGGAAAAGAAAACCTGGAAGACACATTTACCTCAAAAAGTTCTAGTGGACTGCCTCTCTTGTAAATCTATTGTTTCTTTCTGCTCCGCTCGTCATTAGGAAAAAGAGCATTGAACATTTCTCTCCATCCAACAAGCAAAACAAAATTACGACGGAAAATGACTGGCTTGAACTCCTCTGATGGCCAATCCTAACTATCACAGCACAACCATGATTCAATAAGAAGCCTTGAAAAGCATTTTCATATTAGAGGAATACAATGACATTAGAGTTCCCTGAATCGTCTCTAGAATGCAATTAAAAGTGTTTATCAACAGGGAGGATACAGGTATCAGTATGTTCAATTTCAGCATTGGGACTTCATTTTTTACTAGTCTCTTACTTAGACAAATTTTAAGACAGTTTTAGAGTCTTATTTGTCTCTAGTCTCAAGTTCAGCATTGGGACTTCATGTTTTACCAAGATTTCAACTCAATGACAAACAAGCTTTCTAAATATACTTTGTTGTTACAGAAGGGTACCTAAACCAAACAAGAATTTAGAAAAGTCACTCTCCTATCTGATTCAGAAAATACTTGTACTAACAACTCTTTTTTCATTTGTTGCTAAACTATGAGGCTAGTAAAGGGCAAAGTAGGGCAGAAGCCTACATTTAGACTATGGAAAACAACTGAGAATGTAGGTGTTAAACAATTTCAAGGAATATTGCAAGCCACCCCTTTCTAGAAAATGCATAGAACTCTGCCCACCAAAGTTATTTACTTTTAACTTTGTATAAGACCTTAGTTTCTGATGATATCATGATTGTTATAGTCTAAAACACAACAGCAATGATATACAGTTTTCAAGTTAAAAAACTTTCAATATATGGCTATTCACTACAAAAAAACCATCATCAATTTAACAGGAAATAAGATGTGATAAAATTGCATGTCCAAAGTGCCCTTCTTGGAGAGTTTGTCTACAGTTGTTTACCTGTATTATATAATGTATATGGGTTTTTTTTGTTTTCACATTTTTGTTTGTTCTATCCTTTTGGTTATATATATATATATATCTTCTTCCAAAGAAAAATAACTGTATTTTTATTTAAAGTTTAAAGAAAATTACATTCTTTAGGTGCATATTGCACTGTAACATAACGTCCATGTTACCAAATATGCCCAGGACAAAAGTAAAATAACAAAATTACATGTAAGGTGATCATCTAATTATCCTCACATTTATTTACAAGTCTTTATTATCTCTAGATAGCTCATAAATACATACAACTAAAAAAAGGGCTTGGAAAGGAAACCTTTACGGTGAGTTCCAAAAAACCTACCTCCATACATAAACCTGACCGAAAATAGACTATCACCAATGCCTCACTAAAGATGAAAGAAGCTGCAAAACAACAAATACATAATGTCATTCTTAAAGATAAACAGTACAACAATGAAAGATCCTCTACCAAGACTACAAATCCTGCCTAATAAGCTTGAATGCAGGTCAAAAGGCATATAGATATGGATCATGTAACCCCCACAAAATGGAATAGAAATCTAGTAACATACAAGAAAAGCAAACCTAGAAGACAAATTTACCTGAAAAAGTTCTAGTGGATTGCATCTCTTGTAAATCTCTTGTTTCTTTCTACTCTGCTCGTGATTAGCAAAAAGAGCAGTGAACACTGCTCTCCATCCAACAAGAAAAACAAAAGTACTACCCAATGAGACCAATATGATTATTGATGACGGAAAATGTTTGGCTTGAACTCCTTTGATGGCCAGTCCTAACTATCACAACACAATCACGATTCAATAAGAAGCCTTGAAAAACATTTTCATATTAGAGGAATACAAAGACATTAGAGTTCCCTGAATTGTCTCTAGAATGCAATTAAAAGTGTTTATCAACAGGGAGGATACAGGTATCAGTATGTTCAATTTCAGCATTGGAACTTCATGTTTTACCAATCTCTTAATGAGACAAATTTCAAGACAGGTTTAGAGACTTATTTGTCTCTAGTCTCAAGTTCAACATTGGGACTTCATGTTTTACCAAGAGTTCAACTCAATGGTAGACAATCTTTCTAAATATACTTTGCTGTTACAGAAGGGTACCTAAACCAAACAAGAATTTAGAAAAGTCACTCTCTTATGTGACTCAGAAAAGACTTGTACTAACAACTCTTCTAGTCATTTGTTGCTAAACTATGAGGCTAGTAAAGGGGCAAGCACGACATAAGTGTACATTCAGACTATGGAAAACATACATTCAGACTGTGGAAAACAGCTAAGAATGGAGGTATTAAACAAATTCAAGGTATATTGCAAGCTGCCCCTTTCTAGAAAATGCATAGAACTCTACCCACCAAACGTATTTACTTGTAACTTTGTATAAGACCTTAGTTTCTGATGATATCATGACTGTTATAGTCTAAAACACAGCAGCAGTGATATACAGTTTTCAAGTTAAAAAACTTTCAGTATTTGGCTGTTCGCTACAAAAAACCATCATCAATTTAACAAGAAATATGTGATAAAATTGCATGTCGAAAGTGCCCTCCTCAGAGAGTTTGTCTGCAATTGGTTACCTGTATTATATCATGTATATGGATTTTTCTTTGTTTTCAGATTTTTGTTTGTTCTAGCCTTTTGTTGATATATATATATATATATATATATATATATATATATTCTTCCAAAAAAAAATAACTGTATTTTTCTTCAAAGTAGAAAGAAAATTACATTCTTTAGGTGCATATTGCACTGTAACATGATGTCCAGGTTACGAAATATGCCCAGGACAAAAGTAAAATAACAAAATTACATGTAAGGTGATCATCTGGTTATCCTCACATTTATTCACAAGTCTTTGTTATCTCTAGATAGCTGGTAAATACATACAACAGAAAAAATGGCTTGGAAAGGAAACCTTTACAGTGAGTTCAGAAAAACGTACCTCCATACATAAACCTGACCGAAAATAGACTATCACGAACGCCTCACTAAAGATGAAAGAAGCTGCAAAACAACAAATACGTAATGTCAATCTTAAAGATAAATAGTACAACAACGAAAGCTCCTCTACCAAGACTACAAATCATGCCTAATAATATTGAATGCAGGTCAAAAGGCATATAGATATGGATCATGTAACCCCCACAAAATGGAATAGAAATCTAGCAACATAAAGAAAAAGCAAACCTGGAAGACACATTTACCTCAAAAAGTTCTAGTGGACTGCCTCTCCTGTAAATCTCGTGTTTCTTTTTTCTCTGCTCATCATTAGGAAAGAGAGCAATGAACACTGCTCTCCATCCAACAAGCAAAACAAAAGTACTACCCAATGATCCCAAAATGAATACTGATGACAAAAAATGACTGGCTTGAACTCCTCTGATGGCCAGTCCTAACTATAACAGCACAACCACGATTCAATAAGAAGCCTTGAAAAGAATTTTCATATTAGAGGAATACAAAGACATTAGAGTTCCCTGAATTGTCTCTAGAATGCAATGAAAAGTGTTTATCAATAGGGAGGATACATGTATCAATATGTTCAAGTTCAACATTGGGACTTCATGTTTTACCAATATTTCAACTCAATGGCAGATAAGATTTCTAAATATACGTTGTTATTATAGAAGTGTTCCTAAACCAAACAAGAATTTAGAAAAGTCACGTTCCTATCCAATTCAGAAAAGACTTGTACTAACAACTCTTCTTTTCATTTGTTTCTAAACTATGAGGCTAGTAAAGGGGCAAGCAGGGTAGAAGTCTACATTCAAACTCTGGAAAACAGTGGAGAATGGAGGTATTAAACAATTTCAAGGTATATTGCAAGCTGCCCCTTTTTGGAAAATGCATAGAACTCTACCCACCAAACTTATTTATTTCTAACTTTGTATAAGACCTTAGCTTCTGATGATATCATGATTGTTATAGTCTAAAACACAGCAGCAGTGATATACAGTTTTCAAGTTAAAAAACTTTCAGTATCTGGATGCTCACTACACAAAAACCATCATCAATTTAACAGGAAATAAGATGTGATAAAATTGCATGTCCAAAGTTCCCTCCTTAGAGAGTTTGTCTGTAGTCGTTTACCTTTATTATATCATGTATATGGATTTTTTTTGTTTTCATATTTTGTTTGTTTTGACCTTTTGTTGATATATATATTTTCTTCGAAAGAAAAATAACTATATTTTTCTTTAAAGTAGAAAGAAAATTATATTCTTTAGGTGCATATTGCACTGTAACATAATGTCCCCGTTACGATATATGCCCAGGGAAAAAGTAAAATAACAAAATTACATGTAAGGTGATCATCTGATTATCCTCACATTTATTCACAAGTCTTTTCTATCTCTAGATAGCTGATAAATACATACAATAGAAAAAAAGGCTTGGAAAGGAAACCTTTACAGTGAGTTCCAAAAAAACTACCACCATACATAAACCTGACCGAAAATAGAGTATCACCAATGCCTCACAAAATATGAATGAAGCTACAAACAACAAGTACATAATGCCATTCTTAAAGATAAACAGTACAACAACGAAAGCTCCTCTACCAAGACTACAAGTCCTTCCTAATAATCTTGAATGCAGGTCAAAAGGTATATAGGTATGGATCATGTAACCCACACAAAATAGAATGGAAACCTAGTAATAGCAAGTAAAAGGAAACCTTTACAGTGAGTTCCAAAAAAAATACCGCCATACATAAACCTAACCGAAAATAGACTATCACCAACGCCTCACTAAAGATGAAAGAAGTTGCAAAACAAAAAATACATAATGTCATTCTTAAAGATAAACAGTACAAAAACGAAAGATCCTCTACCAAGACTACAAATCCTACCTAATAATCTTGAATGCAGGTCAAAAGGCATATAGATATGGATCATGTAACCCCCACAAAATGGAATAGAAATCTAGTAACAGAAAGGAAAAGAAAACCTGGAAGACACATTTACCTCAAAACGTTCTAGTGGACTACCTCTCTTGTAAATCTCTTGTTGCTTTTTGCTCTGCTCGTCATTAGGAAAAAGAGCAGTGAACACTGCTCTCCATGCAACAAGCAAAACAAAAGTACTACCCAATGGGACCAATATGAATATTGATGACGAAAAATGACTGGCTTGAACTCCTCTGATGGCCAGTCCTAACTATCACATCACAACCACGATTCAATAAGAAGCCTTGAAAAGCATTTTCATATTAGAGGAATACCAAGACATTAGAGTTCCATGAATTGTCTCTAGAATGAAATTAAAAGTGTTTATCAATAGGGAGGATACAAGTATCAGTATGTTCAAGTTCAACATTGGGACTTCATGTTTTACCAGTCTCTTACTGAGACAAATTTCAAGACAGTTTTAGAGACTTTTGTCTCTAGTCTCAAGTTCAACATTAGGACTTCATGTTTTACCAAGATTTCAACTCAATTCCAGAAAAGATTTCTCAATTTACTTTCTTATTACAGAAGGGTACCTAAACCAAACAAGAATTTAGAAAAGTCACTCTCTGATCTGATTAAGAAAAGACTTATTCTAACAACTCTTCTTTTCATTTGTTGCTAAACTATGAGGCTAGTAAAGGGGAAAGCAGGGCAGTAGTCTACATTCAGACTATGGAAAACAGTTGAGAATGGAGGTATTAAACAATTTCAAGGTATATTGCAAGCTGCCACTTTCTAGAAAATGCATAGAAATCTGCCCACCAAACTTATTTACTTGTAACTTTGTATAAGACCTTAGTTTATGATGATATCATGATTGTTATAGTCTAAAACACAACAGCAGTGATATATAGTTTTCAAGTTAAAAACTTTCAGTATCTGGTTGTTCACTATAAAAAAACCATCATCAATTTAACATGAAATAAGATGTGATAAAATTGCATGTCCAAAGTGCCCTTCTTAGAGAGTTTGTCCACAGTTGTTTACTTGTATTATATCATGTATATGGATTTTTTTTTGTTTTCATATTTTTGTTTGTTCTGGCCTTTTGTTGATATATATATTTTTTTCTAAAGAAAAATAACTGTATTTTTCTTTAAAGTAGAAAGAAAATTACATTCTTCAGGTGCATATTGCACTGTAACATAATGTCCAGGTTACAAAATATGCACATGACAAAAGTAAAATAACAAAATTACATGTAAGGTGATCATCTGACTATCCTCACATTTATTTACAAGTCTTTGCTATCTCTAGATAGCTGATAAATACATAGAATAGAGAAAAGGGATCAGAAAGGAAACCTTTATAGTGAGTTCCAAAAAAACTACCTCCATACATAAACTTGACTGAAAATAGACTATCACCAATGCCTCACTAAAGATGAAAGAAGATGCAAACAAAAAATACATAATGTCATTCCTAAAGATAAACAGTACAATAACGAAAGCTCCTCTACCAAGACTACAAATTTTTCCTAATAAGCTTGAATGTAGGTCAAAAGGCATATAGATATGGATCATGTAACCCCCACAACATGGAATAGAAATCCAGTAACAGAAAGGAAAAGAAAACCTAGAAGACACATTTACCTCAAAAAGTTCTAGTGGACTGCCTCTCTTGTAAATCTCTTGTTTATTTCTGCTATGCTCGTAATTAGGAAAAAGAGAAGTGAAAACTGCTCTCCATCCAACAAGCAAAACAAAAGTACTACCCAATGAGACCAATATGAATACTGATGACGAAAAATGACTGGCTTGAACTCCTCTGATGGCTATTCCTAACTGTCACAGCACAACCACGATTCAATAAGAAGCCTTGACAAGCATTTTCATATTAGAGGAATACAAAGACATTAGAGTTCCGTAAATTGTCTCTAGAATTCAATTAAAAGTTTTTATCAACAGGGAGGATACAGTTATTAGTATGTTCAAGTTCAGCATTAGGACTTCATGTTTTACCAGTCTCTTACTGAGACAAATTTCAAGACAGTTTTAGAGACTTATTTGTCTCTAGTCTCAAGTTCAGCATTGGGACTTCATGTTTTACCAAGATTTCAACTCAATGGCAGACAAGCTTTCTAAATATACCTTTTTGTTACAAAAGGGTACCTAAACCAAACAAGAATTTAGAAAAGTCACTCTCCTATTTGATTCAGAAAAGACTTGTACTAACAACTCTTCTTTTCATTTGTTGCTAAACTATGAGGCTAGTAAAGGGGCAAGTAGGGCAAAAGTCTACATTTAGACTGTGGAAAACAGCTGAGAATGGAGGTATTAAACAATTTCAAGGTATATTGCAAGCCGCCCCTTTCTAGAAAATGCATAGAAATATTCCCACCAAACTTATTTACTTGTAACTTTGTATAAGACCTTAGTTTCTGATGATATCATGATTGTTATAGTCTAAAACAAAGATGCAGTGATATACAGTTTTCAAGTTAAAAAACTTTCAGTATCTGGCTATTCACTACAAAAAAACCATCATCAATTTAACTAGAAATAAGATGTGATAAAATTGCATGTCCAAAGTGCCCTTCTTAGAGATTTTGTCTCCTCCAATGTCAAACACATGTTCCACCTCCATTTATTTTCATTGTTCTTAGTTGATCAATTCTTGGCATTCTCTTTTGGGAACTGCCAATCCTTGATATATCCAGGGCAAGATTATGGTGGATGAGTCTCTGTAACACCTGATAGCATGGAAACCACTTGATACATGGAAGGTTGTTGAGAGGGAGTTTCTTGTGTACACAAAAGAGCCACATGAATAAAGTGCACAACTGCAAAATAAGTCGGGGCATGAAAAAGAGAATGAAACTTTAAAGAAAGTGAAGTAGATATTATATTGTATCACAGTTATTCTAAATTCTATCCACAGCTCTTCCAAACAATAAAATATAGCTAAACTGGTAATGCTTTGTCTAAGAAAAACAAAAGCATACAAGCATGAGAGAGAGGGAGAGGCATGGTTTTTATCAATGTTCACGAACCTACAGTTTATAGGAACTGAATGAAAATTTATAAGGAAAATTGGGATAAATATGGGCAGCATAAATCCAATTGGAATTGGATATAAATAAGTAAAAATCAAAAACAAAGTACAGCATGAATTTCAATATGCTTTCCAGTATAACAGCCATTTTTTCCTCTCCTTTGGAATCTGGTACCTAGAGATGTATTATTTTCTAAATTGGTGACATGTACTATGTACTACAATACCAAGTGATGTTAATCTCCAGGCTCTATCCAAGGCATGCATGCTCTTTCCCTGCTCAAATAATTTTATGCATTTTGATATGATCATATGAATGAGGTGTTCAATCCCAATTTCTTCTAGCCAGATACAAATATCACACACCAATGTCCTACACCTAATGATCTGATAATAATATATTAAAATTCTATTTCCATCCAAGATGCCATAAATGGCTTGGACCAAAAGATCTGCTAATATTAAAGTTTGTGAAACCTGTGATGTGAACTTACAGTACTTGCAAATGCATCATGACATTGTATAGAACCAGTTACTTTTGTGCTCCTCAAGTTGGTTCCTATAGTGATGTCATTACAGAGTAATACCTGTAGATAGGCATCAAAGATGCGCAATCCAAGACTTCGCCATGACTGTGTAGATGGAATCTGGATTTCCTCAAAATGGAGCTCTACCCTGTATTGTCCATTCTCAAGACCAAGGCCATAGTATCTTAGAGAAATAGGAGAAAGACGTGTTGTTGTATATATTTATGGATTTTGAGTTGCTCCTTGTACATATCCTTGTCCTGCCGTATATGGGATACCATTTTCGTTAGTTGTATCTGATGAATTCAAAAATACTCCTGTCATACTGATTCCCCAATTCTCTTCAGAATTCATGTAGAATGATGCAGCATCTAGTGTTTTGTTGTCCCCCCAAAAAAGAACCCCTATTGTGGAATCAATCAATTGAGGAACCCCATAATTGATGGCTAAAGAAGAACCTGAAAAGAAAGTCAAAAGTTTTATGAGATATTGGATAACTGCACGGCAATATAGTTTCCTTGATCAATTTTTTAGGTGAGATAATTACAACATCACAATAGAAGATCAATAGTAAATCATATCAGTCGTATTTTGGCAGCATAGGAATGGCATATATAAAATACATAAAATACAACATATAATATTTTGCATACTGAAGCATTATCTTGCTGCTGTTGCAAAATGAAATTTTGACATGGATATTATTCCTTCCTATTGTTACATATATACCTCAAGTTCCAACTTCATATATAACCCATTTATCCATATGTATTAGTGAGTACATTATATTCATTTATTTTCATGTTGGAGTAATGAAGATACTAAAACAAGGATATTTCAGTAAAAGACGATACACGGACTTGAAGCAGCTAGGAAGCAAACACTAATATTAGATAATCTAGATAGAAATATTTTTGAAATGGTGATCCGTAAACCACTTAAATTGCATGAAATTCTTTTTTACCAGGTCTTGTAGGATCTTTATTTTAATGTTTCATATATTAACTCAGAGGAAAAATAAGTACATCAATATTCATGGTGGTAATAATCCGTTGATTCATAACCAACACCATCTCCTTTCGTTTACCTTTAACTTGTTTAACCACCTGAAGCACCTGTTGAATCATTCGTTTTAGTTCCATAGCCCTAACATTTCCAGATGTAGCTCGAGCAGATGTTCCAGCTTCACCAATTGAATTCATTGATCGAGTTAAAGAAACGGATCCAAAATCGAACCTTATTAACCAAGAAGCAATCTACGTAAAGCATATATAGTGACAAAGTAAATTGAAGATCCTCTTTATTCAGATCCAATCGAAGTAGATTCAGTTGAACGAGATCGATAGCCAACAGAAATTGGGGTTGCACTTGCAATAGGGATGCCAAGAAAGATGCAGTCTACAAAATCTGAAAAGGCCAACATATAAACCCAGCCCCCACAGGGAGGGACTCAACATCAGGGGAAATTAGTCGGGTTTCATGTCGGCCCTCGGCATCAGGGGAAATAATTTAAGGGTTTCTTCACTGTTCTGATTTTGAACATATCCTGAGATTAGTGTAGCCCACGTAACCATGTCTCATTCGTACATTCTGTCAAACACTTGTCGTGTATCCTCCTTCCACATTTAGCATATATATTTACAATACTATTTAATAGAACAAGGTTTGAATTAAATCGAGAATTGATTATATGGGTGTGTACTAGCCTACCTTCTTCAAGATCCTTGCTATTGACGCAACCCTACAAGAGCCGTGCATATACATTGGTATCGGGTTGGACATTTACTTTGTCTACGAACTCCAAAATGTCCAACACCTGCTCCCTTCGAACCCCTTGAGACACTGTACTCACTTCAGAAGTCATATCACAAGAATCCACATATTCTTCTTTGTCTTCCCATTTATCAATATATCTTGAATCTCTTTCCTCAATAAAACTGGGAACTGAGAAGCCACTGAAACCAATATTCTTCACAATGCTATTGTGTCCAGGAAACAAACATAAATTATTCATTATTTTAAGTCCCGCGGAACTTGCAACAGATGGGTGATTTCCCAGGGCTACCATAGCCTTGAGAAGGGAGTTGGATTTTTTCATGGATGTTAAATTGGAAGCGATCCATTCATAGCCCATACATTTTCCATGGGCTGTAGATCATATGCTACAACAAATGCGTGAGTGCGTAAAACTATACAATTTGATTTAGGGAAATATTCATATGAAACAACGAAGTGATCGTTGTTGTTTTATTCGAATCCATAAAGCCTTTGTGAGAAGTGATCAAATATATTCAGTTAAACCTTCCAGGATAGATTTTAAGTGAGCAGTCTAAATTATTGTGCATAGATTGGGAGTTTTTCATGGAGTAGTTATGGAGCTGGAGGCGCTCACAAGCTTTGCTTTCATGTAGCTACCTTTCACGGCCTTCATGGCCTTCATGGGGTTAAGAAAGGGAGTTTAGTCAGGGGTTGTCTGATGGGGAAAGCGAAAGTTTAGGACTATAGAGGAGATCTGGGGAGAGGGGAAAATAGTTCAGGAGAATACGGTTAAAAAAATGTGGATGTTAGACTTTGTTTCAGAGAGTGGGAAGGGTTTGTCGGCACACTAATATTTTTCTGGGAACAGTGGGTATATTGGCGAGGTATTCAGTGTATTGGAACGGTATTCAGTGTGGTTTTTTTACATTGGTGTTCTGATTTATCTGAAGCCCGATTTGTCCAAGGCAACCCTGAATATGCTACTTGCTGAAGCACATATGGATTGACTCTTAAATAAATAGGAGGTGGTAGACAAGATTTCAATGACTTCTGCAGGTCTTAGCATCATATCATAGAAGTGGCAATGCTTACAGAAATATCATCGCATGACGAGTGCTTGAGAAACCTTGCGTGTGGAGGCGTTCACCTTGATTTTTAAATCAAATGATGATGATGAGGATTGGTGTTTGCTTCCATCCCTTAATTGGTGGGCCGCCCATTCTAAATAAAAATACCATGAACCTTTTCCCTTTAACTAATTCCAAGTTGGTTACCTTCACTTGAATCTTGTTGGAGGATCATATCTATTTGTGTTCATGTGGTTGTAAAAGTTAATGGAGTCATAACATACATCGTGGATTCTTTATGGAGTTGTTTAAAAGGGATGGTATTTATTTTATTTTTGTTTTTTCATTATTCTATTACTTTGAAACCACTTTGGGAGAACATTTGTTAAGAAGTATTTATTTGTTCTTGAGAAAAAGGGATCCTATGGTGTTACCTATATTAATGTGCTTTATTAGGTTAATATTAAGTTATCTCTCCTTTCATTAGGATTTGGATAAGGAATATGTTGAGTGAACAACATATAATAATATATTATAAAGTGTCGTTTTCTTTATTTCACATGAAGCATGGAAAAGGTTTTTGGATATGGATTAGCTCTTGCATAGGATCGATTATAATTATTAACCACATTTGGAGAGTTCGGTTTACAAGGGAGTGTATTTTTATTTTGTGGGATGTTTTGATATTTGGAGGGTTTTTAGGTGCTTATTGGAGCTTCGTTGGATTTGGCTTGTTGTAAAAGTCGCTTGGAGGAAGCTTGAGGATGTTCTTCTAGACATAGTTTGGATTATTATCTTCTTTAAGGGATGTTTAGAGGTCAAGTGGCATCGTCAACAACCACTTGTTCCTTGATTGTTGGAGACGTTCCCCTTTGTTATGGGGGCAATGTATCTCATCATTATATAAGTGGCCTTGATGACTGCTTTTTTATTGTATTGAGCTAGGAGTTAGTTCTTGAGTGGGGTACTTCTTGTATTATTTTACCCCACCCTGTACTAGATACAAGGAAATTATGATTATTTTATTGTAAATGAAGTTTAGGTCNATGATGTTTTCTTATAGTACGTGTATGATCTATGCATGCACTGGCCACGCATGCACACTTTGCACATGTATACCAATATTGATATACAAATACTTAACACAGTGAATAATGGTATATGTGTTCGTAGGTAAATATGTTAATCAAATAATGAATGCTACGTTGTTAGATATGTGTGACACAAGTCAATTAACATATTCATTAATGATAGGTGAGAACTATAATGAGTAATTCATAAGTAGGGTCAATTACAATTACCGTTAGAAAGTTGTCGTGAGTAGACTTAAACATTTTTAATATACATTAGAAAAATTGTTAGGGTTGTTTAAACCCTCAAGGGTGTGTAATTATGAATCTATAGATAACATCTTGATGACTATGATACTTGTCATTAGAAACAAATAAATATAGAATGTCTTATTTATAATTATTATTAATGGTATTATTATTATTATTATTATTAAAGATAATAGTGCCTCTTGTGGTAAACATAGTCAATTATTTAAATAAACGAAAGTGGAAATAACTTGAGTAAACTAATTATTAACCAAGTAGACCAAATGATTATGTGTATGTTAAATATATATATTAAACTATGGAATCTAACCATCAAGTTATGACTTCATTTATTTAATGATAATAATTGTTAATGTTATTACTAATATCATATTCTCGATTGAGTAAGACAACTAAGATAGCCACCTGTACGAAACTTGAAGGGTCAAACAAGATAATTAATATATTATTATTTTATTCATTGATTCGAATAGCACTAACCATTAACCCACCATCACGTGAGGAACTTGTAGTGAGCATTTCAAGAAAAATTAAATTCTATACAACCAACTTATTCCATTCAACTTAAATAGCTTTAAATATGGGGATGCTTGAAAGAAGGGAAAATTGATAAATAAATGTATATTCGTGATTATAATAAATTACCAATGGCGGAAACTTAAAGACGTAGGTGAATGGAATGTTTTGGGGAAAGACGGTGGAGTAAGGTGTAAGAAAGGAGGAAGAAAACGACTATTTAGGAGAGGTCTCATGGAGATATGGGAGGGTTGGTTTTATTTCGGAAGTTAGAAATTAGACTTTTTATGAGTGTAAAAGAAGGAAAAGTTGAGGAGGGGAAAACTCAAGTATTGAGAAATGGTTGAAAATGAAGAAGGATCTAGAGGGAATACAAAATAAGGAAGCTCCTCTCGGTATTATTGCTCTGTGGGCTCGGGGGCTAGGAAACCCATGGGTTTCCTAGGACCAGCACATGATGAGAGCTGGTCGGTAGGGTGGTTCATCATTTTTGTAAACAAAGGAATCCTACAAGGTCTGCACCAACCAGTTGGATCTACTACAACCGCTAGCATTAGGTATTTCATATACTAAATTCATGCATGGTATTATTGACTAATTTACTAAAATTCATGAAGTTTATTACACATGTACACTTCATATTTCTACATTGATATGTTTATGAAACTAATAGAACATACATGGATATAAACCTGTAAATATGATTAAAAGATCTTGATTTTATTATGAGAATAACATAGAGAACAACATTGAGAAATGGACTTAGTGCTCTTCCGGAACATGCCTATGACACAATGGATCTTTCTTTTGGAAACTCATTAGTGCTCTGTGATGTTTGGGTTGTTGACTAAGTTGAATAAGTTGAAATCTGAAGTGCAAAGTTGGGAGAAGGTAAAAAAGATTGAGGATAATGAGGAAATAGAAAAGTTGGATTTGGAGTTACAGTCCCTTTCTAATGTTGAAGATGACTTCTATTTCTCGGTTGATAGAAAAGAGAAAGCTCAAGATTTGGAGACAAAACGAGGTGACATTCTCTAGAAAAAAGAGGATACCCTTCGTAAAAAAGTAGAGTTGTTTGACTCAAGTGAGGAGATAACAATTCGAAGTTTTTTCATAAGTGTGCTAACCAATGAAGAATGTCGAACTCTATCTGGGAAATATCTTAGAATGAGGGCGAGTTGTGTCACGATCAATCCTCTATCAGTAAGGAAAGAACTGGTCATTACACATCTTTGTTTTCTCAATCTAATGAACTCAAGTTAATGGAATAGTTAAATTCTGTGAGGAATTTTCCTCACATGGACGTTGAAGAATTCCTCACATGGACGTTGAAGAAGATTGCATCTTGGGGGATAGGATGGTGATATTAGTTGAGGTGAAAGATATGCTAAAATTGTTTGTTAAGGACAAGATTCCAGGCCCTGATGGTTGGACGGTGGAGTTTTTCAGTCATTTTTTGGATCAGGCCTCAAGTCTAAAATATCAAAGGTTGTGGAAGAGTGTGGCTCCAATAGGATTTTTGGTGAATTCTTAAATTTGACGTATCTCACTCTCATACCTAAGAAGGATTATCTTAACACTTTTATGGATTATAGGATGATCTCGCTTTGTAACCTCCTATACAAGTTGATATCTAAAATCATAGCAGAAAGACTAAAACCTTTCTTGGGTAAGTTTATTTTTGAGGAGCAATTTTCTTTCTTACCTCACAGACAAATTACCGACGTCGTTCGGGTTGTACAAGAATGTCTCCATACATCTAAAATCAATAAAAAGATGGTGTTTTCCCTCAAGATAGATTTAATAAACTCCTATGACCGTGTGGATTTGTCATATCTTAAGCTGATTCTTTTACAAGTTGTCTTGTCACTAGATATGGTAGAATGGATTATGAGTGCAATCACCATAGCCCGGTTTGTTTTGCTCATCAAAAGTGTTCCTACAGAGTTCTTCAAAGGTAGCAGGGGGATCCAACAGGGATGCCCCCTCTCCTCGTACTTGTTTATTCTCGAAGTGGAAGTTCTTAGTATTCTAATTCAACACAAAAAGAAACAGTTGCATTTTTAGTGTTTAAGGACGCAAGGGGTCTGTCCTTTTCTCACTTATTGTTTGTCAACGACGTTATCATCATTGGAGAGGGATCAATTGAAGAATGGAAGTATATGAAGTATGTTATTAATATGTTTTGCAAAGCGTTCGAATTAGAGTTAAGTAGTAATAAATCTATCCTCTTACATTCCTGTAACAAACAGTCACAAGTTGATTCATTGCTTTCTCTATTTCCCTTTAATTCTGGTTACATTCATGATGGCGTGAGGTACCTAGTTTTCCATATAAAACCCAATGGTTATGGGCCCAAAGACCGGAATTGGTTGTTAAAAATAAAAAATTAGAAAATATCTAGATTGACATGTCGCTACCTAGCCCTCGAAGGAAGGATGGTTTTGGTATCCTTAGTTCTCCAAGGAATCCTAGTTTACTAGTTTACTAGATGTCTTTATTTTCTATCCCAGAGACTATCCTTTCAAAAATCACACCAAATATTTTCAATTTTTTGTGGGAAGACAATTTGGTGGACATAAAAATTCATTACGCGTCCTAGGAAAACCTATCCCACCCTCGTGATCAAGGTGGTTGGGTTATAAAACACCTGGGTATCTTCAACTCCTCTCTTTGTGAAAAATCACTTTGGAGATCGTTTTGGTTTGTGGGGGAATCTAGTTAAGGAAAAATACTTTAAAGGACTTTACCCCTCGTATTGGCTAAGAGTTGGTCCAAGAAAATACTCCTTGGGGTCGACTATTCGGAAAAGCTTGATAAAACGTATACATGTCATTTCAAAAGACTTGAGCTGGAAAGTTGGCATGAGGTTCCAGATGTTTTTAGGCATGGATCTGATCTGTGGTATTGGTGAAAAATCTATACTCTCTCTTAATCTGATTCAAGAGCTTCAGTCATGAAACTTATTTGTTCTAAAAGATATTAATTTCGATGTCGGTCTTAATAAATGGGCAGGTGCAACGTTATTGGGTTTGGCTAGTAGGAATGCGGAAGAATGGGATAGATTCATTATAGCTCTTAAGAAAGGTAATGTTTATCTTTCAGATTTCCTAAATGAGTTGGTTTGGCTGTGCAACTTGATTTACGTTAAGGTGACTGCAAATTTGGCATATAAATCAACTATATCTGTAAAAATCCCGTTTGAAATAGATTGGTGGATGAAATGGCTATGGAAAGGGACTCTACCATTGAAAATTAAATTATTTTCATGGTTGAGTCTAAAAACTAAGATCGTGACTTGGGAGGGCTTAGAGAGAAGAGGGGTTGTGAGTCCAGGAAGATGTTCACTCTTTAGTTCAAACTTGGAGTCTATTGCACATCTGTTTGGAGACTAAATCTTTCTTTTTGGAAGTTTAACTTTTACATATGAACCATTTGAACATCAAGCATTGTTGGGGAGTTGCTTTAGTTCTGGATAATTTGAAGATGTGGTACAGAAGAAAGGGTCCTTACAAACACCAACCCCTTTTTGTGATCTGGGAAGTCTTGAAAGCTAAGAATGCTTCAATTTTTTCCAATTTTCTACAAAAAACTGAGGTTTTTTATTTAAAGATCCTATGAGCTTTGTTTGAGTGGTGCAAAGAGTCTATACCTAGTAAGTGTAGAAATTAGTCATTTCCTCCTTTTGCAGGGTACCCATTCAGTTTCTTTGATGGAGAAGCACCAGATGGAGCTTGTGTTGTGGGATTCATGATCAATATTGAGTGGTGCAAAGAGTCTATACCCAGAAAGTGTAGAAATTACTCCTTTCCTCCTGTTTTATTGGGTTTCTTCGATGGAGTAGCACCAAATGGAGCTTGTGGTGTGGGATTTGTGATCAAGGTTGACTGGTGCAAAGATTCTATACCGAGTAAGTGTAGAAATTACTCCTTTCCTCCTCTTTTGCTAGGTTTCTTCGATGGAGCAACATCGGATGGAGCTTGTGGTGCAGAATTCGTGATCAAGCTTGATAATAAGTCTTTGAAATGTTGGCGTAAGGATGGTAAGGGCACAAATACTCGGATAGAAGTTATTGGTTTGTGGAGTCTTCTCCATAAGCATTTGCTAGTGTTAGGAGACTCCTAAGTCAAGTGGTCATTAATTGGGCAAAGGACAAGGAGAAAATGAAGTCTTTGGATCTCATTCACTCGCAAGCATCAAAATCTTAAAGCTTGGGTTTACTTGGTTATCCTTTATGGATGTTTTGAGAGAACTAAACGAGGATGTAGATGTTCTCTCCAAACTTGACTTGGGAGAAATGGATGGCAAAATCTAGTTTTCCTTTTACTCTAAGGGAATTGTATCTAGATCAAGCCGTTTACATTTTTTTAAATAAGAGGTATGGGTTTTGTCATATTTTGTTAAAAAGTTAAAGACATTGTTTTTATGTTGGGTTTTGTCATATTTTGGTTAAAAAGTTAAAGACATTGTTAAAGGCATGTAGTCTTGTTGGCCAGAAGTTATGAATTTTTGGAAGAAAAGACCTAATTTTGAATGGAACTAGTCAATTTTGACTTTACAGGTTTATTACTGAATCTATCACATTGTAATGTTGACACAACTTTCTTTAATAAAAAGTTGGTTTGTATTTTATATGTGAAAACAAGAAAATTAACACAAGTTTGAATTTTCAAAAGTCGGGCGCATAAACTAATAAAATGAATATGTTTCTTATTAATAGAAGGAATAAACTCACAAAAAAAATAGGTCATGTTTCAATTTTTCAAAAGTCGGCGCATAAACCATTAAAACGAATATGTTTCTTATTAGTAGAAGGAATAAACTCACAATTCAGACAATAGTTGAACTCATATGCAAGATCATCCTTGTCGTGAGACAGTAACTTCCGATCTATTTAGGAAGTAGTTCAACGAAGGAAGCGAGTTCAAAAAAATCCATAGGCTTTGTATCTACCTTCCATCGAATTTGTCAGAAAACAAAACGAAGAGAGAAAATTCAGAAAACAGAACGAAGAGAGAAAAAAAAAGAAGGATCGACATTTTTACTTTGGATTTATTTCTTCAACAACAAGATGGGCAACCAGATGGGCAAAGACACGCAGAACCGAATTTTACTGTTAGAAAATAAAATCTCCACAGACATCGGCATGGCAACAGACAAAAAACAAGATAAAGATATAGTCAAGAGTACGAAAAAGTCATCCCCTTTTACAGCAACTCGATCAAATGATAATGGTTGTGTGCTTTTATTTATTCGATATCCTGGGCAACAATATGAGTCCGGTCACGCGGAACGGAATTTCAGTGTTAGAAAATAATAAATCCGAGGTGGACACCAATGAACAAGAAGAGCTAATCAACGGGCAAGAAAAAAATATGGAGAACAAGGTTTCAGAGCTGCAAACAAATGTTGGTTCGTTAGCTAATAATGAAAGTGAATTATTGGATCAGAAAAATAGAGAGCTAAGCACTGAAGTAATGCTCTTAAAGTCGCAGTTGAATGAGTATAATGCAAAATTGGGTCACTTGAAAGATGAGATGGAGCAAAATGCGAGTGTTCTAGATAAATATAAAACAGAAAAGCTTGATTTGCAATGCGAGTTGAACGAATCCATGGACAGGATTCCGAATTTGCTTGCCAAAACTGCAACAATGGAAAATAAAATGAACAGCCTTGAGCAACTGGTGAATGAAGGAGTCGAACAGCGCCTAGATTTAACTGAGGAGAATGAAGGAGTCGAACAGCGCCTACATTTAATTGAGGAGCATAAGGTGACGGAACATTCTCTTGGCCAACGAAATGAAATCCTACAAGAAGAGTTGGACAAAATTGGGCGTTTGCTAGATGAACAAAATCAGAGAGTTGAAGAGCTAGAGACTGCTCTGCTTGCTTTCTACAAGGATCTTGAAAATGGAAAACCAGAATTAATTGGTACGCTGGAAAAGCCGAAGCCAAACCATGTGCATGAACTGGTGGCCTTTTTCAATTCCAAAGGCAGATGATAATGGCGGCGTTAGATTGCTATTAGTACTGGCAGGCGGAGCAGTATAAGCCCTAACCAAAAGGCGCCCACTGCCCTAGGATATTTAATTTAGGATAGCAAATTAATATTGCTCGAATTATAATATTGCTAATTTAAGATAGGATATTTAATTTAGAAGAGTAAATTAATATTGCTGGAATTGCAATATTGCTGAAATAGCAATTTCAAAGAACAAATTTAATAGGATTTGATCAAAATTTGGCCAGAAAAGCCAAGCGTTTTAGTTGCTGGTAGGAGGCCAAGAATTATTGTGTTCTGTTTAGCATTCATTTTAGTTGCAGTTTGATTTTTATAATTTTTTATTTTACTGAATTTTTTTTTGCTATTTATTTAAAATGTTATTGCCCAGGGTTCAGGATTCTCAAAATGTACAATCATTTAATTTTTATAGCATATTATCATTGAATATATTGATATTATAATTCATTAATATTATAACCAATTAATATATAGAAATTGTGGTTATAGTATATTTTTACCCAAAATTTGTTGTATTTTATGGTAAAAATGTGGTGGAAAATTTTAGAATGGTAGTTTGGTTGGATTTGCTCTCAAAATGTACAATCATTTAATTTTTATAGAATATTATCATTGAATATATTGATATTATAATCCATTAATATTATAACCAATTAATATATAAGAAATTGTCGTTATAGTATATTTTTACCCAAAATTTGTTGTATTTTATGGTAAAAATGTGGTGGAAAATTTTAGAATGGTCGTTTTTAGTGGTTGGATTTGCAATATGAGGGGCTTCAAGAGTAATTGAAGTCTGTAAATTCATTTCAAGTAATGGAATCATTTGTTATATTGATATTATAAATCATATCATTTTAATATATTAAAAATCACAATTAGACATGGGATCATTTAGTAGATGTTTTCAAGATTTTCAAAATGTAGAATATGAAAAGTACCATACATAATTTTTTGGAATGGAATTCTTTGAACTTAAGATATTGTTTAATATCTTGATATTATAGCATATAATATTTCAATATATTAATAATTATAGTTTCAATTAAAATTATTTAATATTTTTTTCAACTTTAATATTTGAATTAAAGTTACATAAACTTTTTCCAAGATTAAAAAAAAATGTGATACACACTAACTCCTAGTCTATTTCCAAAATATAAAAGCGCACTTCTGAGGGCTATTCATAAGAAATAACACAATACAAAATTATGTTCCTTAATAGGACATATAGAGAAACCAGAAGTTCTATAGTTCCATACTTAATGGCCTCTTTCTTATTATGGTTCCATCGGCTAGGAAATCCTTACTAGTAAAGTGCCTATTTTTTTGCCAAATATATTGTAACTCTCATGAATGGAGATTATCTCCCTCTAGAGCTTTTTTTGAACACTTTGGATCTACATAATGACCCTCTTGCATGGAAACATCCCATGGAATTCATGCCAGAAAGGCATATGGACAATTCCACCCTTGATGTGAATGGACCTAATTTCAGAACTATACCATTTGGTTATGGTAGAAGTGCCTCCAAGGCATGTTGGTATCCATGCATATTCTTCAACTTACTATGTCTAGACTTTGTACTACTATTGAAATAGTGGTTTGTTTGAACTTGGTGATCAAATGAAAACCTAGTTTTTTGAAATGATTGTTTTTCAAGTTAAGCCTTGTAATACACTGAATTAAAATAAATTATTATTATTTTTGAATATTTTAATTTCTAAATATTTTTTACAAGTAAAAAATAGATGTAATAGTTTATTATTATGTATCTGTCCTTATTATCTTTTCTATTGTATGTTATAATATGAAATAAACTGATCTTAAGTAATATGCATAGATTCTTCATCTTAAGATTTTATGATAAACCTTTATTTGGGAATACATCCTCGAATGAGAGATTAATGTAGAAAGGGTTGTAATGTTAATGTGATTAGGAATTTTAAATGAAGAGTTATCATAAATATCAATAAATGTTTTAATTCATGTTGCAGATGTACTATTTCAGCATTTTAAATGTATTTCTTTCAAGTAACCCTTTTCTTAAGAATCAAAGGTTTTCTACATAGATAGACTCCATCTTTTCTGTTTTTAAACCCTATCATTTTAAAATGATTATTTCAAATCTAGAATCATATTGTTTCAAGTTAAAATTTAGTTAAATTACAATAAGGCTTACAAAAATAAAATGTCACTAGTTAACATAACTAAATTTTAGAGAAAATTCTTAAGTAAACCAAATCCTTCAAATACAAATTGAGAATTGCGAGGATCAAAGTAACAATTATAGATACATTAAAAAAAAAATATCGAGATCCAATCACTAAATTGACTAACTATTAGTTACACGACTAAAGTCGATTTTATTCTAGTTAAATATTTTAGATATGTTATTAACTAGTAGAATAGCTCAGGAATCTAACTTAGGATTGCACAATCAGATCTAACACAAAACCAATCAAGTAAAATAGAATACATCCTATTATCGAACCCCTGAGGCTTAACTTTTAATTGAAAAACAAATTAACTCTACCAATTCGAAATTGAGGTCACATATCTTTCATGAAAAATGAAACCATCCAAACATCTATTACGTGCTAGTAAGACCATTGTACAAGGGCAGCCATCATATAGACAATTTACGACAAGTATTATTATTAAAAATGAAACACAAAACGATAAGAAGGTATTGAACCAAAGGGGGTCATATTAAATTAAGTAAATGTAAAAATAGAAGTATAGGGTTCGAAACGAGTGTAGTTGTAAGTCCATCGAATATGACATCCACATTTCCTTTAAAGCATTACTTATAAAAAAGATTTACAACAAAGCTAAAACTATAGTGGTTGTAATTCCATCAAATATGTAATCCACGGTACTTTTAAAGAAACACATACAAAGAAGGAATTACAGCCACGATGGAACAGGTATGATCCGAAGCCCTCTTTATTGTAAGATTAAGACCCATAAGCGTAAAAAAATGACAATCCAACTTATCTTGCAATCTGGAGAAAGCCTGGTTCCTATATGGACCATGAACCCAAACACCTATTTAATCAAATCACCCTTACCTCATGGATATTTATCGGACATTGGTGCAGACCGAAAAACACCCACGTTAGGAGTTACATGAAAAACCAAAAAACTAAGAGATATCAGTCGGTGGCTAAGAGGATTTTATCTTAAATGAATGTTAACAGAGTAAGAAGTGACATTCACCTTCATTTTAAAGTAAATAGGCTTGGGAGGAGATGATCCTGTCACCATCGTCGGATCGTCCTGAATGCTCTTATCCCTCATCTTCCTATAGATTAAAACAAAACCCAACTCAGTTATGCTTGCTTAAGAGTCTTAAAAGGAAGTTATAAAACTATTATAGAACTAAGCCAAGATTCGATGAGAATACCTTGCTAAAGGATTTTGAAAGTTCATTGAATGATGGTTTGGGTTTGATTCACAATAAACCAACAAGGTCGAGACCTTTAGCATCCATCAACCCAAGTAAGACCTCAAAACACCTTGGAACTATACAAATGACATTAACGACTACGTAAAATATCGAACCCAAGAAACTACACAACAGAACCATTGAAGGAATAAATTCCTTCCAACATCATTGTAGATAAAAAAAAATGAAATGAAACTTTCAAACAAGAAAAAACACATTAAAATCCTATCAAAAACCCTTCCCAATATGTAACAAAAATGGAGGACTTATATTTAAACTTAGGCATGCCACTAACTGGATGGATGCTCTATAAACTTGAAGCTAGGACAAATATTTAATACCAAGGTCAACTATAGTACCATCAAACCATAACCTGTGTACCTCCAAATTAAATTGCATGTCCAAAATAGTGTGGTAGTAAACCCGAAAGTTTGTTTATTCCATGGTATAAAACCATGACTAGGGTATAAGCGATATAACCCAAATTATTAACATTCATGATTTATATTGGTTTATACATAGTGTCTCCCACTAGAACCATGATCCATAACTTGGATTAACATGCCACTATCCCATTTCAATACTTCATGCCACGATAAATGGGACAAGGACTATTGTGTTTAACACCATAGTTCCCCAGCTTTCCATCTTCATAAAACTAAGAAGATAACATCATGTTCTTAGTGCTAGAGTTAGGGCATGACATTTAGGGAAGAGACATAGCCTTAGGGATAAGCAACCCTTAGAATATAATATAGTAAGATAAATATAAAAATATTTAAGAACACCGCATGCAGGTGTGGCTCTAAGGTCGTAATAACTAGATGTAAACATCACATAAATTATAACGAGGCCAATTCAGTAAGGTTTCAAATATTAGATATTAAAAAAATAAATGACAATGTATTCATGATGCAATCAAAACTAGATGCTACATTATTCACTCGGTAAAAGAGTATATATATATATTGATTTTTTAATTTTATTTTGGAAGTTATAATTTTGTGATAGAATGGTATCAAGGCATTGTTAGAACAATCCCAACACTGAAACTCATTAAAAAAAAGACGGCAAACTAATTTTATCCTATTGCAGTTTGATTATCTTGCAAACAGAAAGAGAAGAATAACTTTGTTTTTGCAAGAAATTATGGCATATGAACGAATGTCTACGGGAGAATAATCTTGTCCTAGAAATTCAGTGAAAATGATGTTGGATTATATTAAACCCACTCATAAATTAGGATAAAATAATTAATCATTATTTGATTAATTATTCACCCACTAGCTTCATTAGTTGCCATCCACTTGCACCTTAAAATCAATACATGCCATCTATATCCTAGGAATGATTTAATTCTAATTATGGGTTGATCTTTACCACCTTTTAACCATCCAAAATTAGTATACAACACTTTACAGCATATTCTTCTTTATTATGCTTTTCCTATTTTTCTGTGGATAAGGTAAAGCTAGTGAAACTAGAAAACTAGGTGCTTTTGTTTCCACCCCATCCTTCATGACTTTTTATCCATTTTCTAGGATTAGTATTTTTTTTCCATCTCCTTGACAAATCACTCATGATTTTTACAATACGTGAGTTCCTTGATAGATTTGGGAAGTTCTTTGGCCACCTATGGGGGTTTGATATATTTTGGTAAGTCATCCTTTTTGAGCTTTATGAGTTTTCTCCATACAAATTGATTTTCATATAAGGATGTACTATTTATGTACAATATTATTCATCATTATTCAATGGAAGGATACACACCAATATTCATCTCTTCATTCATGTGATTCAATATCTTTTCTTCTCTCTATTTTTCCTGTGTATGCTTGTGAGAATTCTTAGTAGCAAGATCTATTTCCTATGCTTCTTCTTAGCATCATTGCTCATAGCATTGATCTATTATTTCTACATGGTATCATAGCTACAGGGAGCACAACCTTCCCATCTTCCACATGGTATAAGAGCAGCAAGGTTGATCAAGTTATACATACTTGAGGAGTGCATCGAGTCTCCTATCCCTCTCTAAAGAGGATCTTGTCTAGCTTACAAGATTTTCTCCTAGTTTGTTTTGCAGGCTGTAGAGAGTTTCTTCTTAAGCACATCAATTTAGCAAAATGGATTCTCCTTCATCAATAATTCTTACTCCCTTTAACTACCACAAATGGAAATCCAAAATCTCCATTCTATTGCATAGTAAAGGATTGTACAAGGTTACTCTAGCTTTGGAGAATGAGCCCAATGCCATGATTGAGAAAACTAAGTGGCATAATAGGTTGGATGAAGCCTATGGATTTTTTTGCCTCTCTATTTCACCTGATCTAATATTTCATCTAGAAGTTTTGACCAATACAAACCAAGTATGGACTCAACCATAGTGTCTCTTTGGATTTCAAGATGAGCTAAGAGCGCATCAATTGGAGATTGAGTTATTCTCACTGAGTCCAGGCAATTTCGTTTCTCTTGATGATTTCTTCCCCAAGATCAAGTCACTTATTCTAATTCTCAAGTAATGTGGGATTGAGAAAGAATATTATCTATGAATCCTTTCCATTCTTTAAAAATTGGGTCCTGACTACTCAGCTTTTGTGTCTACTTTCAATGCTACTGGGCTTGTTGTTCCTAAGTGGAAAATGGCTTCTTTAAATTATTTTCTTGATTCAATAACAAAGGAGAACGATAAATTGATCCATATGGGTGTCATTAATTCTCCCAAGAGAAAGGATCATGCTCTCTTGGTTCAAGGAAATAATAATTTCAAATCCAAAGAAAATGAAATTGTGAAGAAGACAAAGTTAGAAATTGAAGATGAAGATTCTTATGAAGATTTAATGAAGAAAGTTAAGAAGAAAGGGAGAAAATCAAAGTCTTCTTATTGCAGCAAGGGTTTTCGTTCAAATAAGAAGTGTTTCAATAAGAATATGGACATCATGTATCAGCTTGTTGAAAAGCACAATGTCGAAGTTCTAGAAGAACTAGAAAGGCGTGCTGATTCCTCGGAACAATGTCAAACTACGTAGTTCCAAGCTGATATAACTTATGATTTGAGTGCCAGAGTTCTCTCCTTTCTTCATGTCTCTAATATAGATTTAGTATCTGATTTATAAGAATTAGAAATATCATATCCTTTCTTTGATCATCCCCCTCTCAGTTTACTAGATTCATCTCCCAAAAATTGGGAATTTTCACTAGATATTGACTTGTCTTTGAGCAGTTCTTCCTCACAAGATTTTATGTCTGATTTAAAAGATTGTTTACAGGCTGATATGCATGTCATGACACATATAATACCACCATCCATACCATCTACCATAACTCTTAATAATCCTAATACTATACAAATCCCAAGTTCACTAGTTGATTCCTCATTGGTCTCTTATGCAGTGATATTTATCTTACATGGTTTGAAGCATTTTCTATCTTTCAGTGGCTTGTTATACATGTCCTTATTCATATTTGTACTGATATTAAACATGTTCATATCCGTTCTAAATAATTATGGTTCATATCTTATTCCCATCCATCAGTCATAGTTTTACACCTATCAGTTTTCCCCAGTTGCTCATAATTTTTTTAGTCTAGCCCTCTATCCTTATGGAGCCACTGAAGCCTTTGTCTTTTATATTCCATATGCCAATATTTATGATATATAAGAGTTTTATCAGCCTTATATAGGATATATATAGGTTCTACATCATATTGGAAGATTGACGTGTGATTCACATCACAATTTTGCAGCTATTTAGGGAATTGGGTGTGAAATAAATTGCCTTAATTTTCGTACTATTTGGAAAGGAGTATGCACAGATCTATTTTCCATTTTGGATTATGTTTTCATATCAGAGTTTTACAGAAACAGGAAGCATTTAGATAATGCTCCTACTTCATCATATGATGAGATACAAGGAGTCTCTCCTCTTCCTTCTTGCAGGTTCTACACTCCAGCACATGATCATGGAGTTCATGATCTCTTCAACAAGTATTCCATCTGGAAGCAGTTCATTCAGCTCATTCAAGTGAATATAAGGATATGTTGAAAAAATATAATTTCAAAAAAATTGTGCCTTGTCCTTTCTTGAGGGACGATTTTCACCATGTGGTTTTGCCTCTTTCCTCACTTTTCTAGACATAATAATTGTTAAATGGTGACCATAGCCTTGTTGATCGGCCTTATATGCATCTATATTTTTTTCCATACCATCATAAGGTCAGACTTATAGNTGTTGGAATATATTAAACCCACTCATAACTTAGGATAAAATAATTAATCATTATTTGATTAATTATTCACCCACTAGCTTAATTAGTTGGCATCCACTTTTCCCTTAAAGTCAATACATGCCATCTATATCCTCAGAATGATTTATTTCTAATTCTGGGTTGATATTGACCACCTTTTGACCATGCATAATTAGTATACAGTACTTTATAGCAAATTCTGCTTTATTCTACTTTTCGTGCTTTTCTTTGCATAAGGTAAAGCTAGTCAAACTAGGAAATTGGGTGCTTTTGTTTCCAACCCATCCTTCATGATTTTTCCTCCATTTTCTAGGATTAGCATGTTTTTTCCATATCCTTGAGAACTCACTCATTCTTTTTCCAATTCGTGAGGTCATTGATAGACTTGGGAACTGCGTTAGCCACCTATGGGGGTTTGCTATATTTTGGTAAGTCAACCTTTTTGAGCTTTATCAATTGTCTCCATACAACTCGATTTTTCTATCAGAGAAATATCTTCCTTGTAGATAAAAATATATGTACATAAGGGATGTAAATTTTTTTCATCCTATGTGATGGATGACAAGGATAATGATAACCAACTTAAATCAGAGGATATACCGATCTTAAAATATTTTAAAGACATATTTCCCAAGGAAATATCTCGACTACCTCTGAAAAAGGGACATAGACTTTACAATCAATCTAACATTATAGGAAATTTCAACTCAAAACGGGCCTCATAAGGAAAATAATAAAATAATAGTTAAAATAATAAAATAAAATTTATTAATTTTGGAGGAAGAAAAGAAAAACTACTTTTTTTCTCCATATTTTCGACATATCTCCCTGTATTTTTACTAAAATTTCGAGCGAGAGAGCTTGTTGGATGTGGAATTAAATTCCGCATTCAACAATTACCCACTTGGCATACTTTTGACAAACCCCGCTACCCCAAAAACAAGAAATACCTGAAAACATATGATGATGACATCATGATCACATTGTTTCAGGTATTTCTTATTTTTGAGATAGAGGGGTCCGTCAAAAGTATGTCAAGTGGGTACTTGTTAGATGCGGAATTTAATTCCACATCCAACGAGCTTTCCCGATCAAACTTTGAGTAAAAACACAGGGAGATATGTCGAAAATACGAAGAAAAAAAAGTAGTTTTTTTTTATGATACCTATCCCCAAATTTATATTAAGAAATTGTTTAAGACCTATATGGTATTTCAAATTCAAATCCATTTCATTGGCTAACACATGATGACATGGAATTTGAATTTGGGTTAAATTTCCCATTTTGAGTTGAAATTTCCTCTAATGTATCGGGAACGGTACCAGCATCGAAATCTCCTTATCATATGCATATAATAGAATTTATGAAACTTAAATAGCAATTACAAGAAAAAATTAATAAAAAATACATTCGACCTAGTGTTTCCGCCAAGGGAGCACCGATCTTATTCATAAAGAAGAAATAAGGCACTTTAAGACTATGCATAGATTATCTGTAGTTAAACAAGATGACTGTTAAAAATTGATATCCTTTTCCATGGATAGACAATATATTCGATCAATTCTGAGGGGAAACAATCTTATCCAAAATATATTTGAGGTCTTGATACCATCACACATCTTTAAAATTGTTTTTAGAACCCGGTATGGTCATTATGATTTCATCGTAATGCCCTTTGCTTAAGAAAATGGACCTACAACTTTTATGTGCTTAATGAATAGTATTCTAAGTAACTACTTAGATAAATCCGCAGTCGTATTCATCGATGACATATTGATTTACTTAAAGAATAAACAGGAACACGAAGAACACCTAAGGATAATTTTACAAGTGTTAAGAGAACAATAAGTATTTGTTAAGTTTAGCAAGTGTGATTTATTTAAAGACAAAATTCAATATCTAGGACACATACTGTCAAAAGATGGAATATTAGTAGACCCTAACAAGATTAATGCTATCACTGAATGTCCAACTCCTAAGAATGTAACAAACATAAGATCGTTCATGGGAATTACTGGCTATTACTGAATGTTTACCGAAGAATTTTTTATGATGGCCTAGCCCATAACTTCACTACAAAACAAAAATAAGAAATTTGATTGGAGCCAAAAGTGTACTGAAATATTTAATATATTAAAACGCATATTAACCACCACCCCTATCTTAAAAATTGCTGGTCCTTTTAAGGATTTTGTCATATGCACCAATGCATGTAAGGAAGGATTAGGCAGGGTGATAATTCAAGAAAACTACGTCGTGGCTTATGTGTCTAGAAAGTTAAAAGAGCATGAGAAGATATAAACTACACGCAACTTAGAACTTGTTGCAATTATACATGTACTAAAGATGTGGTGACACTACTTCATCAAAATAATTGTTTTACTAATGCCAAATAACATAATATTAAAATACTTGCTCGATCAACAAAACCTCAATGTTAGATAAGCAAGGAGGTTGTCATTTTTAAGTGAATATGAGTTCGCAATAAAGCATATAAAAGGGAAAGAGAATAAGGTTGTGTATGGTTTATGTCATCACACATACTTACGATTTGCAAGTTGTAGCTATGAATCAGATTTAGAAAATCAAATATTAAATGCATAAAATCTTGATAAAGAATATCAAAATCTAAAAGAAAAGACTGCAGAAAATGAAAGAAACCAAATAAAAAAATATTTTAGGTTGAATGGAAGAGGGTTATTGCTACATAAAAACATATTATACATACCAAATTCAGTAACTATTAAACTATCTCTTATGGATGAGTTACATAAATGACCATATTCATGACACTCTAGATACCAAAAAATTATTAGTATGATAAGAAAGGACTTATTTTATCCTAACATTGAAAAAAGAGATAGCACGATATTTAGCACATTGCATCGAGTGCCATTAGGTACAACCAGAACAACAACATCCAGTAGGGTTACTCCAATCACTACCCATTCTGGAATGGAAATGGGAAGTAATGAACATGAATTTCATAACACGTTTACCTAGAAATTTTAAACAACATGACTCAATCATGGTCATAGTGGACAAATTAAGTAAAGAAACTCACTTTATTCCGGTAAAATCTACTTGTAAGGTTGTTAACATTGTTGATATATTTGTGAAATAAATCTTCTCGTTACAGGGTGTACCTAAGGTAATAATCTCGGATAGACATGTAAGGTTTATATGGAATTTTCGGAAGGCCTTGTTTAAAAAATATGCACACAATTAAATTCCATCACTGCGTATCATCTACAAATGGATGGACAAACAAAAAGAGTAAACCAAATTATAGAAGACATGCTTAGAATGTATTTAATGGACAAACCGGGTAAGTGGGAAGCTTACTTGCATTTATTGGAATTTTTTTACAATAATAATCTTCATGTACCAACTCGAATGAGTCCCTTTGAATTTTTTTATGGACACAAATGTAACAGTCTAATTTCTTGGAGAAGTACTGTTGATAGGTTAATATTAGGACCTGAATTGTTAAAATATATGGAACTAATAGTGAAACAGGTACAACAAAATTTGAGAGCTTCCTAAGATAGGAAAAAAGTTATGTCGACTTGAAAAGAACTCCTCGAGAGTTCCAGGTAGGAGAGCATGTGTATATAAAGGTAAAACCCAAGAAAATATCCCTAATCCTAGGAATATAATCAAAATTGTGACCCAGGTATTGCAGAACATTTGGATTTTCGAAAAAAAGTAGGGTTGGTAGCATACCAATTCGACTTACCACCTATGATTAAAGTACATAATTTTTTCATGTTTCCATTTTGAAAAAGTATTTTCATGATTCTAGGTGGGAAAGTCACATAACTATGTCTCGACCCATTGCATGGATTTTTTAATCCAAGAACACTACCGCATTGAATCATCATGCAACCAGTTCTGCCAATTTTCCAATGCTTCACCCTCTCAAAATACCATCAGATTTTGAATTGATATAATCATCTAATCAGGAATAAACATTGTAGATATTATCCATCCCCAACTCATGATATTCTCCTTGTATAGGTTCCATGTACTATTTTCCTTCTAATAGATCCAACGATGCAACTACGCTGATCTCCAAATCCTCAAATGACAATATCCTCTTCTTGAAATTAATGATGGCCTGATTTTTAATAGCCAAGTTGGTTCCGAGGAATACTAGGTACATATTAGAATCATCGATAGTTTCTATAACTTCAAGATATGCATAAGTACATAGTGTTGGAGTTTGTGCAACTTCAAAATCTATTCTTATTGTTCTTGTATCCTACCTCCTACAAGAGATGAAGTTATTGTAATCAATCATACAAACCTTAGAATAACAATGTAGAAATTGTGGAGAAAAGAAAGAAAAAGAAAAGATAAAATAAATTATAAAATATGAAATATATTTCTCCCCCAAGAGAATTCGTTCCCAGTCAAAATAATAGTGGATAATATGTATAAATAGTAGACTCCCCTCCTCATTATTCAACACAGTAGCATCACAACAACATAGTAAAGTTCATTGTTTTGTGGGAGAGAGAGAGATAAGTTCGCATATACTACAGAAGAAGGTTGTTTTCTAGGTTTCTATCTTTGGAAATATTTTCCATATTTTCTCTTTATTTTTCATTGTACTCTGATCTCATAATTATCATCTCTAGATGAAGGTTGTTGGGTTTTCTCTTATTTGGGTTACCGAGGATAAAAATACTCATGTTATTGTTCTATTCTTTGTCTATACTCTAGTGATCCTATTGATAAATGCAATTAATATACTTCTATACTCTTATGAAAATCTAGCATGGTATCAAAGCAGTGTTAGAAGAAGACATTGTTGGAACTCTATCAGAAACTCGTCGAACTAGGGTTTTATATTTCAAGGTCTTCACTTAAACTTTTAGCAGAAAAAGAGCCTTGAAAAATTATCTCTAAGGAGGGCACATATGTTGGTGAAGACATAATTCAATTATGATAATTTCAATTTTTGATCTAATTTTGCAGCTGTAATATAAATTAGGATTTAAGTTTTTACCTACTCTCTGCATAGTTTTGGATCGAATCTACCTCTTCTCAGCTCGCCTCTCTAAGGAATATTTATCTTTGGAGTTAGTTTTGACCTAGTCTCTACTATGGTTTCAGATCGAGATCTACAATCAAGATGATCAGCATGAAGGTTGAAGGTCACATGGAAGGTGATTACAAGTTCATCCCCTGAAAATCTAGGGTTCTTCTTCTAGATGACGAAGTCCAAGAATATTGCCTCATATTTCATGAGGATCACCGAACTCCAGGACAAGATAAAGTCTAGTGGAGACAATATTGAAGAAAAGGATCTCGTTATGAGCACCTTAAATGGTCTCCCACCATTTTGGGAATCTTTTATATAAATTATAAGTGGTCGAACCAAGTTTCCCAGATTTGATAAGCTTTGGGAAGAATGCACTTAGGAAGAAATTAGAATCACAGCACACTAAAGACTTCATGGCATGCAACCTGAGGAGAAGCAAGCATTCATATCTCATGCCAAGAAAGGAAAAGGAAGGGGAAGAAATTCCTTCAAGCACAAGCACCATGATAAGAGATCAAGTATTTCCCTAGATCAAAAGAAACAAGAGAAGAAGGATTTATCTCAGATGCAGTGCTATAGGTGCAATAAATACAGTCACTATGCCATTAGTTGTTGAATCTCAATAAAAAAGAAGCATGCAGCTTCAACTGCTGATGTAGAAGAAGACCCTCATCACAAGCAGCCAAGGAAGGATGATCATTCAAAGTTCTTCTTCTAAGAAATTATATGAAGATCCACACTTTCATGATCATGAAGAAAGCATATGAATATCTATGGACTCTCACAATGCGATCCCACCAACAAAACTACAAAAGATAAGTATTTGATTTCACATTCTCTAGTAGATTAGATATGGTTTTTTAAAATATATTTTACACAAATTTACATTTCTAAATTCACGTAGTTAAATAGCCTATCATGCTACACAACTCATCTAGGATGACAACTCCTTTATAGCATAATGGAGTAGTACACACTCTTAATGGTATGCTATAATGTATACCATAAGCATCTGGATAATGGCCTTTCATGTGCTCTATCAAAGCATTGACTAAAAAGTTTCCTACATTATTTTTTTAATACATTGATTATGAAATATTGCTAACCATCTGATAGGATTTGAATTGTAGGGAATTCCATGATCTACAAGGATTAGTAATCCTATTGATATATTAATGGAAAAGAAGCAGAAATCCTCTAGAAGCATGTATTATGACTCTCATACCTATAATAATATCATGCAAAGATTTGGTAATCATAAGTAGAAAGATTGTATAAATTTCAGTTTATCTGCTACTTCAATAAGATGTAATCAACCCAATTTTGAGAGACAGAGGGAGTTAAAGACAAGGATTCTATTCTATTGCATATGATAGAAACCTGATGACACTGATGTCTTGACTCAAACAAGAGAATTGAAGGATCCTTGATGAACCTGGTCATCATTAGGATGGACAACTTACTTTTCAATCTACATTCACGTGCCTAAGTTAGAACCTTCAGGAAAGAAAGAAACATTTGTGGGATATTGCATGTCTTCAAAGGTTTATAGAATATAATTCCTAGCATCAAGGGAAATTGAAGTTAGTCAAGATGTAAACTTTGAAGAAGAAATGGCTATATGAAAAAGAAGAGGACTAGATATGGAGATCGATGATGATAAAGAGATGAGGTCATCTCCCCTCCAAACATTAACAGGGATTCTGAATAAATGAATAAAAATATCATTCCCATTGATCTACTTGATTAAGATGATGCTCCCACAGATACGGCAGTAAGTCGAAAAAGACCCAGATGAGCACAACAGGTTTTTTGTAGAATGCAGAGAAGCATGAAACTCCACATGGAGCAGATGGGAGCATTGAAAAATACAAGGGCAATTTTTTTCCCAGAAGGTTCTCTTAGAATGAGGGATTCGATTATGATGAGACATTTTCTCATATGGATCAATATAATTCCATCAGATCAATCATTTATATTACTTCTGTTATGGGATGGAAGTTTTATTAGATGGATTCCAAGACAAACTTTCTCAATGACATTGTTCATACATTACTTCTTGGAATTAGAATTATGATAAAAGAAGAAGAAGATTTTCCTAGGTCAAGAAAATTGCACCATGGATATGGTGAAGAGATCCAGAATGTTGGAATGCAAGTCCATAGCTACTTCGATGGATACAAATTTGAAGAAGCCAATAGATTATGATTTAGATTCAAATTGATCAATCCCACTATTTATGTCCAGTTGATTGGGTCCTTGATGTATCTAACGAACACCAGGATAGATATTTGTTTTGTTGTGAATTCCCTCATTTAGTTCATGTGCGAATCGAGGAAAATTCAATGAATTGCTGCAAAACATGTGATCAGATACTTACATGGAAATATGGGATATGGTCTACAATATAATTCCGCATGTGAATTAAAATCACAAGGGTTTATAGACTCATATTAGGCCAGATGCACTACTGATAGGAAGAGCACTTCAAGATGCGGTTTCAGTTCAGGTTCTATAGTAATTTACTAGTACAATAGGAATTAGAAATAAGTAGCTCTCAGTGCTATAGAGACCGAGTATATGGCTGCTAGTTCAGTAGCATGAGAAGCAGTTTGTCATGCATCGTAAACTTCTTGCACAATTGTTTGGCCAAATTCCAGAGCCAACCATGATTCACCATGATAACCAGCATTGTGTGCAGATGCTAGTGAATCATGTATTTCATGACAAGTTGAAGAACATAGAGATTCAATATCACTTCATACATGAGATGGTGCAGAAAGGTGTGGTCGAGCTCCAGTATATTCTAACAGATGACTAGACTGCATATATTCACACCGATCCTCTTCCTAGGATGAAACTTGAATACTTTCATGCAAGACTTGGAGTAGAATAAAACATATCTCTCCTTGAGAGGGAGATATTACTGAGAGACATTTACGATAGTTTTTCCCAGGTACCTATGATCATATAGGTTCTCATCTAGGTATGAGATAAATCCCATTGGTAGATGAGATTGACATGTAGTATATGGTATGGTTCACACAGGTGCCTCTGCTTGTCCAGGTGTTTAACCACACATGGGAGAAATCCCATCGTCAGATGAGTTGGACAGGTAGCATATGGTTATGTGATTGCACATACACCTCTACTCATTCAGATTCTCAGCTAGGTATGGGAGTAACCCATCGCCAGATGAGATGAACATGTAGTAGATGGTCGTGCACATTTACTCGTTCAGGTTTTCAGCCAGGTATAGGAGAAACCCTTTGGTAGATGAGACGAACAAGATATAGATGGTTGTGCACATTTACTCATTGAGGTTCTCATCTAGGCATAGGAGTAAACCATCGGCAAATGAGACGAATAGGTAGTAGATGGCCATAAACATTTTGTCATCCAAGATCTCTAGCTAGGAATGGAATTATTCTATTAGTAACAGAGATAGATAGGTAAAAATATATTTTATTTCAGACATACGAATAGAAAAAATTCATAAAGACAACCTTCAATACGTTTAGAGATGATAAAGACAATATAGATGTACAAATGAAACCCATATAATTGTAATGGTGATGAAGACCAAATAATACCTTCCTTTTTTAGAGGGAGTGTTGGAGTTTGTGCAACTTCGGAAGATATTCTTATTGTTCTTATATTGTACCTCCTACTAGAGATGAACTTATTGTAATCAATCATACAAACCCTAGAAGAACAATGTAGACCTTGGGAAGAAAAGTAGGAAGAATAAAAGATAAAATCAATTATAAAATATAAAATATATTTCTCCCCCCAGAGAAGTTGGCCCCAGTCAAAATATTAGGGGAAAATATGTATAATCAGGAGGAGCCCCTCCTCACTATTGATCACAATAACCTCACAGCAACACATTGAAGTTCAAAGTTTTCTTGGAGAGAGAATTTCACATATACTATAGAAGAAGACAGTTTTCACGGTTTCTATCTTTGGAAATATTTTCCATATTTTTTCTTTCTTCTTCATTATACTCTGATCTCAGAATTATCATCTCTAGATGAAGGTTGTTGGGTTTTTCCCATTTGGGTTTCCCAAGATAAAAATACTTTTCTTATTGTCATGTCATTGTTATGTGCTTTGTCTATATTCTAATGATCCTATTGATAACTGCAATTAAGATATACTTCTATAATATTATGAGAATATAACACATAGCCCCTCCATGTTGATAGGGAATCTTTCTATTCATCTGAATGGTATAAATTTCAACTGATTTTCCAACTAAATTTGGACTCGAAACCACAATAGCTTGGGAATTCCCATACTTTCCCATGTTTTATTAGTCATATTATTAACATTGGAACCTGAATCTAATATAATGAAGTCCATATTATAGTCCCCAATTTGTGCATTCATGTGTAGTTTTGTTCCAGTCTTCCTTCTTTTATGAATGTGATTTACAACCTTTTCTTGTTGAATATTTTCTTTGGGTTCTTCTAATAGACTATATAATTCTTCCAATGCATTTCCATCCTTAGATAAATCTAAACAAATTTTCAATAAATTATTTAGATTTCTTACCTTTCCTGTTGAATTCTCTCAAAAAAATTGTTCAAAGTAGGGTGACATGTTGTAGACAGGCCCCTCGTCAAATATTGGAGGAGCACTTGAAGTTGAAGCTCCATTATCTCTTCCAATAAATTCATTGTTGTCCTCAAAGAAGTGCTCCCATTCTCTTTCTATACATCAAATGATACATGTTGTTGTGCAGCTCATCGTATCCTCAAGTACTGTAGATGACTTAGTTTATCTTCTCCTATTGCAACTCTTCCTCTGGTAACAACAATCACAATTGGTGGCTTCTCCCTTAGTTCAATTGTAATAATCTGAACATTTTGGTTTTTTTTTTGAAGCTGATTATGGTTTTGATTTGTTTTTTCCTTCCACTTTACAATGATATGTCGACATGGTCAATAGTGAGATCTAGTGCTTTCCAATTGGAACATGTCGAAGTTACATTATGGAAATATCTATCATAATGTATTCACTAGTGCAAAATGAGAGATTAGTGACCAAGAGACCAAAAATTTTGGTCACCACAATTTTTTTCAAGGGATAAATGACCAAAATTGATAAATTTAAGCGGGATAACTAAAAAAGACCAAGATAAATGACCAATTTTGGTCACATGATAAAACTAAACTAAAAAAGACTAAGATAAATGACTAAATCTGGTCACAGGGTATCTAGAAAAAAATGACCACATAACAATTGGTCATTTATTTGGTCATTTTTAGTTGTGGATCAGTTCGGCAATGAAAAATTACAGTTTTGACAATGTTGTATATTTTTCTAAATTCTAAGACTACAAATGGATTCATAGACCCCCTAGAACTTAGTAAATTGCAGAACCTCACATGTTACAACTCCACTGTTAACACCAAATTAACTATGACAATGTCTTAATGGTAAATTAACTATAACAATGTCCTAGCGGTAAGCTATTACTTATATATTTGAAAATAACTATACAAATATACCTTTATAAATTTGTTTTTAAATATTTTAATTATAAATAATATTAATTATTAAACTATTTACATTATAAATTAAAAAAAAATGTTACTAGATATTTTTTATTATGTACTAATAATACATATAAAATTTTAAAAAAATATACCAAGTAATTTTTTATTATATACTATTAATACATATAAAAAAATTAAGTTAAATAAATACAAATATAATATGATAGAATTCAAGTTAACAAATACAAATTTCATTCTATCATGTTTTATAATGTTAATGTAGTTTGACAATTTGGGTTTTGGCGCCAAATTGAAGTGGTGGGTGCCAATGTAGAACAATCTTACATTTCACTCAAGCTCAAGCCCAAGGTGACCCTATTCATGGCTTTTCGATCTATGGCCATTTTTCCCTGTTATTCCCTCCGCACAGCATTTTGGTGATCACCAGGACGCGACTGCAATGCAATGAAATATTCATCTCAAATCTTCAGGAAGGAGTCCAATTCAAGGGTTTCTGCAATGGAAATCATGGTATTTTTGATGGGGTTCTTTCCCTTTTGTTCAGCTTAAATCCGACATTCAGAGATTCGATCCGACTACCATTTCAGAATTTGGGTTCACACTCAGAGGCCTCCTGGAAATCTATGTGAAGGATTCCTCATATAAGGGCATCAAGGAGAATGATATCGGCTTGGAGTCCATGGGGTTCTTCCTGAGCGCCAGAGATGTCTGGCTTCACGTCTTGCAAGATCTGGACCATGGAGAAATTTGCTGTGTACTGGAGAGTAAGCTCATCACACCCCTCCTTACATTTAAGGATTTGGAAAACCAAAGCTGTTGAAATACCTGGGTTAATGGATTGAGATTCAATTTCGGACTGACTTATTAGCAATTTAACCTTTTAGCTTGCTGTGAGTATAAATAAATCATTCCTGGTTTCTTTCTATCGGCAACGAGATATAACCATTGTTTCTTACTCAGCTTCTATTGCTTTACCCCTAAATAAGTTATCTCCCCTTATTTATTATGGCTTTTAAAACTATACCCGTAAATAATGCCCATGTCCTTGCCTACTGCGCCTCTATGAAATAGATTGGCATTTCATTTTCACTTACTTTTGGTCAGGGTTTAGCTCAGGTAGGTTTGTTTTTCCCGCAGCTGAATGGGTTCCACCTGAATAATCTGAACAGGGTGTTTCTCCAGAACTATAATTAAGACTTGGTTTCGTGTTTGATTAATAAAGACTTGAACAATTATTATTTAATAAGATGAAAAGTCTGATTATAAGGATCGAGAGCCAGGTTCGGACCCACAGGCGGCTTATTATCCAATTCCTGTTATTCATCAATTTATGGCATCCCTGCCTGTTCCAGCTCCTATCAGTAGTGTGGATACTTTTGGTATGGTACATTGAGAGTCATAAATATTAGATCCATATTTATTTCTATTTTTACCTTTATATTATATATATATATTTATATATACAAAAATTCGCTCTATGTTGTTTACTCAAATGATTCTACTGTTTATGAAACATGTTTCCTAATAAGTTTTTAGCTAGAGCAAAGACTATAAAGGTAGCAGCTCAAGGTCCAGCAGGAGCAGTTCCAGATTTAGTTGAAGCAGTCGAAGCAAAAACATATAGCCTCTTAGTGGCATTATTTCCTATCTCAGATGAAGTTTACTTTATTGACCATAATAAAGAGTCTCATTCTATCCTAGTATGTACCCTAGTAGATTATATAGCAGGTCCTAAGTAGTCCTAGCACCACTAGTAGATCGAGGAGCATCTCTACTAGCAGCAAGACCAGAAGTAGAAGTAAGCCAGACGCAGCAGTTTTTATGAGTATACCTTCTTGTATCAGATCAAAATCCAGAGCCAAAAGTAGTTTATGTTATATATTTTTCTGTAGATCCCAAAGTAGATGGAGGAGTTAAGAGAGCAAAGCTAGATAAATAGTAAGTAGAGCTGGCTAAAGAAAGCTATTATTATCCTGTGGAGGGTTTTCTCATGAATAATCCATGGCCTTTTCTTAATTAAGGCTTTAAATACTTATTAATTGAGAAGCAGTAGTTTCTATTATTGACTGCTTATAGCTTTTGATGAGCGAGATCCTGGTTCTTACATTCGTGATTGTGGAGCAGAGTATTATACTCATTGTAGATAGTCTGACTTTTTATAGAAAGATCAATAAAAAGGCCCGGCCCAGCGTAAAGGGCAAGGGAAGCAACACCAATTGAAGTTCCATTACGAGATCAAGACCTTGCAATAAGGCCAAGGCCGTTTTGTGGAGTAGATCCAGTTGATGAAGCACCGGTTGTGAGTGGGATTAATTTAGGTTATAAATAGTCTAAGCTGTAATATATCCAGTTTAAAAAGGCATAAATAGATATAGATATAGTAGCTTATCCACTAGGGCTATCACCAAGACCACCGTGTTGGCTTGTTAGTCCGCCAGCATCCGCACCACTAGTAACAGAGCAAGCAACAAATATAGTAAAATACAGAGCCTGTAGCATCCCTTCCATCCGTTAGATAGCCCGCTAAGTATAGAGGTTATTCAAGAGTCATAATAGTATCCTGGTAGCTTTGGTCTTTACACAGTATATCCAACAGTGAGCGTCACGAACACCAACTATAGAAAGGAGGGGAAGGGATAAAAAAAATGTATGGAACGAACCTGCTGGATATACCTGATAGGAATAACAAACTCTGCCTAGAGTTGAAAGAAGACAAACCATACTCTGCTTTGGATCACTATACTTCGAATCGGTTCCTTATAACCCATTATTTTAAGCTAGCCACTGAATGACTTAATGAGCCCAGCTCTTAACGCGTGTGTGTACACCTCCACTGTCGGATTCATATTGACGTGGTACATGATAGAACAAGCTCTAAGTTACTCCCCATCTAGTGGTAGATTATAATAACAATGTACGAATCAATTCTCCCTTTCTATAACAAGAGCTTATAGTAGCGAGGTGGGGAGGGCGTAACGTTGGATAGATACATTCGTGAGTCAAATAAGAGTCTCACAATAAATCTATGTATCTGTTCTGCCCAGGATCCATCTGCCCTCACTATAGATAGGGTTTATAGCGACCATAAATGCTCATGGAGCTTCTATTTCATTTCCCTTCAACAAAACTTTCAAAGAGCTCGAAGCAAACCAGTTTACTCTGGTCTTTGCCAATTGTATCTGTGACATTGTGGTTTTAATGGATGTAACTACAGTTATTTATAATCTTGAGGGGGGCGGTGATGGCACCAGGCATTATCTTTTGGCCGGTGAAACCCTTCTGTCGAATCTTTTTTTCACTGTCTTTGATATTTGTTGCGCTGGTTGGGGTTTGGATCTATGTGGTGATGAAAAACTGTCTTATGACCTACCGAACCCGTGTATTCATGGCCGCCCTCGTCCATCTGAAAGCTCTAAATATCCTCTGGGAGGAAGAGGACGAGTCTTTCATTGAGAGAACTGAAAAAACCCATGGATGGGATGTTCTGTTTTATATTTTCAGTTTTCTGAAGAGAATTATGCTTTTTACCCTGATTGTCTTGATTGGCACCGGCTGGTCCTTCTTTAAACCCTACCTGCAAGGAAAGGAGAATATCTTGTTCATTTGAACACCTTAATGCAATATATGAACTTGATCACTATTATGTTAGAAGTACAGTCCTACTTGCTATATTCATCATGTTACCTTTTGATATGTGGTCAACGAACCTGCTCCTGTGTTCGTTCAGATACCATAGAACCTTATTTTCAATCATAGTTATATGCGATTCTTTTTTATTTTTTGCCTTGATCATCACTCATCATTATGATAGAAAATAACGTTTAGTCTGTTGTAACTTCTGTCTTGTTTCCATGCTTTGCCTATTTTTGAGTCAGTTGTCTCATAAAGATTTTACCTTGTTAATTGAACAGTCAGTCATAATTTATTTGTTCCAGCTTGGTATGGAGTACAATTATACAACTAAGCTTTAGAAAGTATAAATACAAATGGAGAAT
>LPNX010901299.1:932205-965290 GCA_001517045.1 Pseudotsuga menziesii | reverse complement strand
AATGAGATATAAATGACTAAAAAAACGACCAAAATTCGCATATCAATGACCAAAAAACAGTTTTGGTGGCTAATTTGCAGTCTTTTAATACGCGACCAAATTTGGTGATATTCTAGTTTGCTATGTGGTCATTAATTTGGTCATAAATGTGGTCATATATTTGGTCATCGATTCAAATATGACCAAATTAATGACCAAATATATGACTAAATTAATGACCAACTGACAAGCTATAAATGACCAAAATAAAAATGACCAATTTTGGTCGCATAATAAAAGACTGCAAATTAGCCACCAGCGATCGCCAAACCAAAAGTGGTCATTGATATGCGGATTTTGGTCATTTTTTTGGTCACTAATCTCTCATTTTCCACTAGTGATTGGATAGCTACAATTATAAAAAATCAACTGACCTCTACCTCAACAGAATACTCCTCGTCCATGTCCACATAATCCATCCCTTGACTGATTAAATTGTGCATTTCCTCTCTCAACTTGAGCTTTCTCATCTCCTTTCATAAAATAAGTTTCAATTGTACGCTCTTCGAGCAACTTATATGCTTGACAATCCTTATCATTATGCCCAACAAATAGAAATAACTTACAATATACGATCTGAGGGTTACTTACTATTTTCTGAATATATAAACATTCTTCTGATTGATGGCCTCTAGCTTGGAAAAATATGTACCATAGCATACCTCACTAACTATGTGGGTTTGGTTCTCCAACGACCAAATACTTATGAATAGATAGACATTGATATTTATAATGTTTCTCTATTTTACATTTAGTGCACCATATATCTTCATGAACTTCCTTTACCTTCTTTATATCTTGAATTTATAGTGACAGGTTAACCATCTGCAATGGAATCTGAATCATCCTGTCACCAATTTCTACTACTACCGACGCTTCCAACTTCCTGGAAAGTTCTAATGCCTTGGATTTAGATACAATCTTTTGCTAGATTAATGATAGTCAGATATGCAGTAATAATGTAGTTATAAACCATTCTTTATGTTGTAAATTTGAAATTTAGAAGCTTATGTTCTCCATCAAATTCATGAACATATGGTAGAAGTCCCGTAAAGATTCAGTCGATGATTTATTTATCTCCTTCAATTATGTGATACACTGCGACTCGTACCTTGAATCATTAAACTCACATGCTAAACCAATCTTAATATTAGAAAATGTCTTCTAAGGGGTACTCGTAGGGACGATAGAAAAATTCATATACTAGTCTAATGCTCTACATCTGAAGGTTGTTATCATCTGGTCCCTCTTAATAGCCTCATATTGGACATGTCAAATAGCCTGCATGCCTTCATAGAGGAACTAGTGTTTCTCTGGATTATTTGATCTATTCCCATTAAACATAGGAAAGTTCATATCATCCCCAACCATTCTATGCCTTCGAAGTACGAACGAACTTGAACTTGTAAGACCATTGCTGAGAAATTTATTGTTCGATGTACCGCTATTATGACTATTACCCTAATGGTTTTTCCCTAACGAATCACTTGGAAAGGTAAGAAAATCCTACGATAATGGGCTTACTTAGTTCTTGCGAACTATAGCACGTGTCTCTATTCTTACTCCAAGTGACTCGTTGATAAACTTAAAATATGTAAATGTGATGAAGAAAAATAAAGAACCTAGCACCTACAACTTACGAGTCCTAAAAACTAATGGTTTTGTCCATGTATTAAAACCCTATGCTCAAAGCATGAGCTCAAACTATAGGAAAGAGGGTTTAAACCTAAATGGGAATTGTATTAATCTTAAAAACTATGGAGTAGAGGGTTCACATTTAAATGGAAAAATGTATGGATTTTCATACTATAGAGTAGGGGGTTTACATTTAAATGGAAAAAGGTATGAATTTTTAAACTATATAGTACAGGGTTTTGATTTGAATCCTAGTGAAGGATTGTTGGCACTTTTAATGAGCCCACGTGAAGGTCTTCATGGATCCTCCGCGATGGCCCAAGTCATAACCCTCTTGTTAGGTTTTTTTGCATCTCATTTGCAATGTTTCTCGTTAGGTGGTGATGGGGTAAGCTCCACCATTGGAGCTGCGCAGACTATGTTAAGAGTTACAGTGCTGGTGTTAAATATTTAATAGGTATGCAAACATTCCATTAAGGTTTAACTCCTTCACATTTATTTTTGTTTAAGGTTTCAATGCATACTTCTAATGTCCTGTGTTTCATTTTATAGGTTTGGGAACACGCGTGAGTTCTCTGCAACATTCGCAAAGGGAGGAGGCCAACAGCATTTTTCTCCATAGTAGGACCATGCGATGAGGGCCTTTACCCAACTGATAAGTTATTTATGGGGTTGCATGTTTTTATCTGTGTGAAGAAATGTATTCGGCCTCCAAATTGGGATTCACTAGGGTTTGGGGAAAAACAATGGTTTTGCTTAGTTTTTAGTTCAGTAGGTTGGCTTAGTGGCTCTTAGCCCATTCGATCATTTTGTATAAAGATATTACTATGCAAAGTTTTAACTGCGTGTTGGATGAATGTAATGGTATTTGGTTTAATTTATTCATATCCTTATTTTCACTATGAGCATTGTGTTTTTATTTTATAATGGATGAAACTATAATTTTGTGAGTGTCATTTATTTGCAATGGCACTACGATACTACCATTTCGATATTTGTTTGTTTGTCTGTGGAATGTATTTCGGGTATATCCCAATTTGTGATCGATGTAAATGATTCAATGTTTTTAAATTGATTTTTACTCTATAATTTATCATATGGTTTCTATCCTAGGAATTTCTCTTATGTTAAAAAGAACAAGGGAAAAAGCCTTAGCTTTGCTTGATTTTATTTTTGTTGTGGAGATTCTTATATGTGGTCTATGAATTAGTTGTAGTGTTTTAATAAAAGGAGTTCTGTAGGTTTCTAAGGGAAACCCTAGCTTTGTTTATTTGTTTGATATAATGCTTTGGTTGTTTGTTGGTGACTATAATGGCGTGGCCCAAGCCTTTCCTATATAACGCAAAATGTGTGTCTGTTGAGTTTATATTTTATATATTGTATGGACATACATATGCTGAATGTTTAGTGATCGATATGCGGTTTCGATAGTGGGTGTATTGTTTTATGTTTGTTAATTGTATAACTTGTTAACACTCCTAGTCGGGGCTTCATGCAATTCGATATTGGGTTTTGATCGTTGAATGGAGGTTTTATGTTTATTATTTGTTAGTATTGTTAAGCACTATTAATATCATTATTTTTTAATATTGATAAGCTATAGCTTATGGATTCGATCTATGGTTTGGATTATGGTTCTGTGTATAATGAAATTATTATACTGTTTGCATAGATAGTTTTAAATTGGAAACATAGTGACATCCTCGCCAATCCTCAACAAGATTCGATGTTGGGTGAATGTATAAGGTTTAAATTATTGACTGTGTATATTTTTTGTATTTAATAATGTAAACATTATTCCTCTCGAATCGTTGATAGGATCTCAACCTTTGTATAAAGAATTATAAGGATTATGTTGGTAATTTAATTGTTATTATGGTACCGTAGATAGATGATATGTATTGTATTGTCCACTACTAGTAAATGTAATATGCTAGAATTTTCATTTTAGTTTATGTATTTGAGTTACATCTAAGGGATTTGATTCGTGGTTTATGTTGATGAATATGTTTAATAACTGTTTTATTTTATAAGCATAGTTTATATAATATTTGGTTTATTTATTTAGTTTTGTTTAATATCTGGTTTATTTTAATAAGGTCGTAGACCTTTACAAAATTATCTGTAATTTTATTCTTAAAGATTTTATCTTATTTTTCCCTTGTTTTAAAATGAGGCATGAGTTATGATGTAGGGTTTAGTTTTAGTATGTTGACAAGTTAGATATTTAGCTCTGTAGGCACTCCACATGTTTTTTTCTTGTATGCGGAAGTTACCATGCAATAGCTAGGCTACTTTACTTTGTATTGTTGTTTTATAAAGTTTAAATTGACTCTTATGTAAATGGGACTTTTATAAAGTATTCCCTTGTTTTAATTTTATAAAGTGACTTTATGATAAATTTCAATTAGTTCATAAAGTAAATGTGACTTTATTAAAATTAAATGTAACCACTTTCAGGGGGAAAGTTTCTCAACCCTTGATCTTGAAAAGGCAAGATTTAATCTTGGCCTTTGCATTTAGGGATTGGGAAGGTGAAAAGTCACTCTCAAGTTATAAGGGAGATCCTAGTGTAGTGTGTAAGACAAGTTGAAGGAAAACATTTCCAAGAGTGCGCATTTGGCTCAGTTATTTCTAGAGAGAGAGGGAGCTGCAATTTTTTTCAAGTGGGCATGACTCCCAAGGAAAAAAAAAATTCTCAAGAGGGCACGAATCCCAAGGAGCTTGGAAGTTTTCAAGGAATTCAGTTTCTATTCATGTGTACTATTTTATACAGTCCGTACAGTATAGCAGAGCCACATTTTTTGAGGAAAAATTTATGGGCACGATTTTTTAGGAGAAGTGAGAAAAAAAATTCAAGCATAGAAATATGTACAGTCCGTAGTATTATGTACAGTCCATACATTATGCTAGTGGCATGAAAATCAAGGTGAGAATGGAAATCGAGGTGGGCACAAAATTCGAGGTGGGCATGGAAATCGATGTGGGCGCAGATTTTGAGGTGGGAAAATAAACCAAAAAATTTGGTATAGTCATTAATGTTGAAATAAATGTTGCTATAAATAATTTTTATGCTTCATAAATGCTGTAATAAAATTATCTTGGACTAGTTTTCCCTAGGGTGGGGTTTTTCCAGGGTCACATTGATAAAAAAAATCTATTGTTTTATTGGTTTATCAGTTTGTTGTTTTTATGTGTATTTTCACTACTACAGACTATGTTTTCTAGTGTTTCATATTCAAGGCTATTGGGTTTTATGCATGTGAAGTATTTTTTTACTTAATGACAGTAAAGTCTGAAATATGGGTTTAACTAAGTGTTTTCCAAAATTATGATTTTTTGTCAATATTTCTACATGGGATCAGAGCTGAGCCTCTGAGTTTAGAGCTGATTGTGGGGACAACAGTAGTGTTGAGTTAGTGGGAAAGGGTTATTGTTGTGTTTTTTAACAACTTGTGTGTTGGAAAAACCTTATTTGGATGTGACTTGCAGGTGGTGGGGAAGAGTGAAGATATTGTTCTTCTATTGGTCTATTTTTTTTCTTAGATAGCAGAGATGGATGCATGCATTAGAGATGAGGATCGGTTGGATGGTATGTCCACCTAATTCTAGTGGAAAGTCAGGATGACTATTGTTCTCAAAGAAAACCAACTATGGACCATAGTTAGCACCATGGTACCTCCTCCTGCATCTGATCCTATTGCTTTGGATATTTATGAGGTAAAAGAGGCCAGAACCTAAAGATTGATTTTGGATGGTATAAGGGACCACCTTTTTCCACATGTATCTAAGTAGAATACTGCATATGATATGTGGAATACATTGAAAGGCTTGTATGAAGCTTTAAATGAGAACTGGATAATGGCTCTCAAGGAAAAATTGCAGGGAACTAAGATGGCCAAGGGTGAGGGCGTAGCATTTTTTCTTACCCGAGTGGCCCAAGTGAAAGAATAACTTGCTGCAATTGGAGAAGTCATATATGATTTTGAGTTAATGCAGATAGCCTTGAAAGGCTTTACTAAGGAATGACAATTCTTTGTGAAGTGTGTTGTTGCTCAAGAAAAACTTCCATATTGGAGCATATTATGGGATTATTTCACTCAAGAGGATATTCAGGAAGGATCTCAAGGCAGCGGAAAGAAGGAGGGTGCCAGTGAAGAGAATGTTGTGCTTTCTACTAAGAGTTGTTGGGCACCCTATATGCAAGTTAATTAAAGCCACCATATAGAGGGTTCAATATAAATTATCAACCCAGGGAAGTCTCTTATTTCAAGGATAATGCACATTGTATATGCTTTAAACACTAAGTAGTTGATGATGTAAATCAATGACCCTACTTTCCTGTTCATCCAAACTCATCCCATAATCTACTTAATCTAGCTTACCTTCTTAAGAATGCAATCACAAATACCTTCTTACAATCCTTAATCTAGAATTAAAAGATTTAGGAAATAGACATCTAGAGTAATTTTGCATAAAGTTAAATCCTCAATTACCAAGCCATCTAAAGATCCATCTCAACTATCTTAATTCGACTTAATCTAGGAACTCAAACTACAGGAATTAAGTTATACAATTATAAATGTAAAGGAATAAACTACAAGGATCTAAAGAAAACAAAAATTGAAAGAAATAGGGATGAACAAGGTTGTCATAGAAATCACACAGTTGCATAAGAGAAAGATAACCTTCACAATCAATTGTCACAACACACCACTGCAGTTTATAGGGGATGCAATTACTGATCGTTCAAATGAACGCACGACAAATTGATAACTGTTGTAACTTACTGTAAATAAATGGATTTATTATATAATTCAAACCACACAACAGAATAAATAATATATCTAATTAACTCAGCAATCCATGTGGGAAGGCCTTCAGACAAAGATGTGTAGTCAAGAATATTACACCTTTTGCAGACAGAAGTTGTTCCTTTGGTCTGAATGGTTCATATCTAGAACAAATGAGTGAATAACTTGGTTAAAGACCTTCCCTAAACATTATAGAAGCCTAGAATATAACTTTGATGAAAGACCTATATACCTATAAGACATTTCAAACATACAAAGACATCAAAGCTAACAGAAAAACATCTACACGTCCATATTATTGACTAAGGAATCCAATAACATATATGTGAGATTTACGCAACAAACATGTGGGAAGGAAATCAACTTTGCATTAGAAAATAAATGAAAGAGCTTACGACCATGTGCCTTAGTGTCGAGGCGCTCTTTTACAAGACTAACATCGTTTCCTCGATAGCTCCAACTTGCTCCATAATTGCTCTCTGATGGATTAGGCTAGGGTATGAATTCAATAGCATAACTCTACTATTCTTCTCCTCACCTCAACTATGGATATGAGCTTCTATTTATAAGGCTCAATGGACAGGGATCGTTGATAGAATTGTGGGTGAGGTGGCTCTAATATCCTACGAAGAGGGATCTCGAGCTCAAACTAACCCATATTGATAGGGATAAGGGAGGACACGAGGCTCATGATCTAGAAGCGTCGAGAAAATTCTCTTTTTCCCATTTTACCAAGGGTACCACTTTTGTTACCTTATGACAAAGCAATTTATGTGAGAATCGCTTTAAATAAAAAGCACTTCCGCATTGGCACCGCTTCTCTATAACAGGACACAGGCAGTGCTGAACAAGGTATCGCTCATAAGTCAAAGGGTAAGAAAGGTGCTAGGTGTTTTCAAGTAGAATTCATATCCAGAGCAAGTTTCCACTCCAAGTTGTGGATTTAGGGAAAACATAGGGGTTAAGGATCTCATCGCATGTTGGTGACAGGATTTGGGTATAACAGAATGTCCCCAAAAGCATGAGGCTTAGAGGGATATGATGAGTGAGAGATTTGAGAGAACAAGTTGTCACTTCGAGGTGAGGGTCAGCTTGATCGAAGAGTGTCATCAAGTAGGCATCTATAGTACATTAATACTTTTGACTCATAGACAAATGTAACCAACTCATGGCTACATACCAATACAAGGTAGATCCATGAGAGGAATAAACAACCATGGCTACTAGAATACAGTGTAGATCGATGTGATAGAGGAATCAAACTTGGACATAGCTACCAGACATACAACATAGATATATTTCACATAGATGCAAATTTGAGCATAGCCACGACCATAAAAATGTGGATCCATTCTAGATCTACAAAAGTCCATCGCAACCTGGGGAAAGCAATGAGTGTTAAACAAGTACCTAGGGTCTTCATCTCGTTTTCCACAAAGTACGATTCTATCCATGTGATTACAATGTTCTGAAGTCGAACATGGTAGAAACCACTTGATTACCAGCCAATGATGTGAACCATTAACAAGTGCGAGGGAGATCACCATTGATGTCAATGATTCCTAAGGTACCCTAGTACAATCTACTAAGCATGAATAAATGTCTTGATGTCGAACACCTAGTCGATTCTACTGATCAAAGGTCAATGATGTGAACGTATGTCGAGAGAGAGAGTATCTGTCATTGAGACAGGAATATCTTGAGGTACTAAATTTGTTTCTAAGACTATTTCCTCGATGATGAGCTGATGTCAACAGGAATAGTCTCGTCAAAGGAGGGCCATGATGAATCCCAAATCAACAACACAAAACTCAAAACAACATTATAGAATGATGTGAATGAGGTAACCATGAGACTGACTCAAAAGTACTGACATAGGGACTGTTGTGACTGCTGAGGTAAAAAATTTCAACTTCCCTTTGAACATCGGGCAACAGAACAAAAGACTTGGTAGCATAACTAGACCAAAAAAACACAAAGTGTGATGGTGGACAATGCATTCTTTTGAAAGAATCAAAGGAGTGACATGACTCATGAAAGTGGATCGTCATGGAAATCAGCTGAATACCCAATTGACTTAAATGATATGTAGACAAGTGCCATGTTAATAGGTAATGACAAACTACCATTTAATTTGTGAAATGATTCCCTTCCCATTTTCCCCACCATGATTGATGAGTGCCTCTTTTCATTTTTACGAGTTCAAAGAGGGTAACAAACACTCATTGTAGCTCATCTGAAGAAAATTCCAAACGGATATGTTTTATGAACCTGAGAGAGGAGGGGTTCATTCCCAAAATAGGGTCTCTCAATGTTTAATTTAACAAGTCCAATGAAAGGTCACTCGGTATCGTTCATGTTTAGAGAGTCTGAACAATGACAGAAGAAGAATCCACAGGGTCCATTTTCATAAAATAGTTCATCTGAACCGAAAAAGTGATCACCTACCATCAGATGAATGACTCTTCAAGTGCTTTAATGAGTGTGAAGAAGACAAGATCACTCGACTATCTTTTCGTATTTAAGGAACCTGAAAAGAGTATAAATAAGACTCCACTAGGTCTCTTTTCATAATGAGGGATTTTATGAGTCTGAAAAGAATCAGAAAAGGACTTGGACCTTTGATGCTAAGCTTCGAGAGCATGACCAAAGTGTCGCAATAAATGCTCAAAGACTTTTTTCGTTTTATGGTAGTGCGAAAAAGTAAAAAAAAAACTCCCAAAACGTTTATTGCTACCACGCTTTATCCTTCAACAACTTGAAAACAACTTTTAAAACTCTCTAATAAAGGACATTAAAGGATCATGACTAATATATTTTAAAAACTATGACATGCCAAAACCTAAAATGTGTATAAAAGGTATGTAAATAGTAAAAAATCAAAACATTTTACCGTTTATCCATAGTGGAGAGCCTTTGGAGCATTTTCTTGGTGAGATTTTCAACTACTGATTTTAGGAGAATCTACCATCGGATTTACACACCGTCATTCCAAGTAATAACTTAAACCCTACTCTTTCATTTCATCCTTTCATTTTTTATTTTTGGGTGTGTTTTGGGCCTTATTGGACAATCCCTAAAACCATGGAAGTGGGCATTTCTCTTACCCCTTGAGATATAAGTGGTACCCTGATAAAACCATGCCTAAAACACTGCACATAGGTGGTGCCACCACCTGTCCCCAATGGGACATAGGAGGCACCGGTCGTGGGTGAATAAAAATATATGCACAAGAAAAACTAGCTCAAATTTGATGATTTGAATGACTGAGAATGTTTCTAATTGGTCTTGTGATGGTTTTTGACAGGTTCCCATTGATAAAAAATGGTAATTTGGAAAGAGAGGTAACCTGACAATGATGATGCATTTTCCGAACGAAACGTGGGTTGTATAGCTGCTTTGAGAGACTGTGGTCTTCTAAAGTTTTTCCACATACCCATGGTATCACATGAGCGCCTATTAGAGCATATCCTCCGGATGTGGAATCCGAAGCAATAGTATTTTGAGGTTGGTGCTCATATATTGACAATTGATGTAGAGAACATCTACTTCCTGGCAAGCCTATCGAGATGGGGTGCTCCCATCTCTTTGACTGGTTCCCATGAAGGGGACATTACTAATCAGGAGTTGATAAGCCACCATTGTATTCCTGGGACCACAACATAGGGGAATAAAATTCCCATAAAAGTAGTGGTGGATGGCCCACTACGGAAAATTTTGTTTACCATGCAGAGAGTGGTGAGAAGCCAAGGGGTACATTAAGAATCTAGAGCGCATATGTTCTAGGCTATAGAGGCCATGGTGCCCATAGTTTTCAACTAGGCAGAAGCTCTACTTCCGATCTTCAATGATCAGCTAACCAAGTGTTGGCAAGGAGAGATGAAGTAGTTTGGTTTCAGTTCCATTTTACCGTGTTTCTTTTTCGAGCAGGTTCCCTAGATGAGACCCTAGGTGGTATTTATAGAGCTGAGGGAACGAGACCCTTTCATGTTGATATGGGTATATATTATGGCCCATACTGGAGCGAGTAGAGGTAAGGTAAAGTTCAGTGACCCATTCTTTCGATGGTTGAGAGATCAACTCCTCATGGTGAAGGACTATGCATATGAGGGCATTGACTTCAGTGGTGACCCTAACCTGCCGCTCCCACCAGGTGGATAGTGGGGTGATATCGGTAAGAAAAAAAAACCCTAAAATGGAAATTGTGTTTTTATGTTTTTATGTTTTATACTTTTTCTGTTTAGTAACAAGACTTGAATGTTTTCATGCAGATGTCAGAGCAGGACGACCTGTGGGAGCCTCCCTACTAGAAGGAGACTCAAAGCCCATTTTGTACCATACGGTGATGATGTGATAGGGGAGCTACAGGAGTACCTTGATATGTTGACTCTAGACATCCCAGATGCCTCAATTGATGACCTCCCACTAAGGTACCAGAGGCCTACTACGGGAGTACCGGGTCATTTTAGCAGACTGCTACGTCTAGTATCTTGGGAGGTTATGTGTTACCACGAGGAACACTAGATGATAGGGCGCATGATGTATTCACTAAAAGCTGATAGATAGCTTCAGTAGTTTCGTATGATGATTTTTTACCTGAAATCCTACGCGCTTCAGATGAGGTCTCGTGACCTATTTTTTGTAAACATATATATATATATATATATATATATATATATATATATATATATATATATACAGACTTCTACCTTGGTGTTTATATGTCTCAAATGGTGAATGTGTTTTATATGCATTTTATGTGTCTTTTACAGTTTATTTACATTGAACCATGTTTTATTTTCATGTCATGAATGGGAAATATGCCAATCTAGGATGTAATTTTCCAATGAGTTGACAACTGCATCATCTTCCCTAGGGATATTCCTATGGATAATAGTTTCAAATGGTCTTTCTAATAAACATGCTTTCTAGAAGAGATAGAGAAGCACGGGATCACTAATGGTACAGACATGGTTAGGATGACAAACCACAAGTTGTGAGTCCATCAAAACTACCAAGTTGCGAACATCTTGGGAGGCAGCTTCAGTCAGAAGACCTATGACTGCTCAATACTCGGCGATATTGTTGGTAGTGGGACCAATACAAACTGCTCCTGAACTAACCAAATTGTAAGCTGGGGAATATATAACCCAAGTAGTTGAGGAAAGATTCAAGGTGTGGTGAAAAACACCATCAGTGAAGTTGTAGAAATCCATATGCTCTGCATGACCAAAACATGGTATAAATAGATACAGACACTAAACTAAAAACCATATTGAAAATACTTAAGCACACTAAACATCAAGCAATATACATATTTACAAGGTACTGTACAAGAAATATCTCGACATAGTACCTCTTCAGGTACAACCCATTATGAGGTTGTCCTAAGGGGATTCCATCATAGTCCATGAGCTCGTAGGCTCCTTTCTCTAAAACTTTGGAAATAACGAAAGGACCGTACCACATGGATTCAAACTTCACTTTTTCTAGTTTGTCATAAACTTGATCATAGGTAAACACTAGGTCACCCTCGTTAAAGACACGAGGTTGTATAGACTTGTCATACTGCACCTTGACACGTTTCTTTTGTGCCTCATTAGCTAAGGAAGAATCTCTTCTAGTTTTGTCAAGGTTGTTCAAGTATGTAAATCTCTCTTCCTCTGTAGAAGTGTCTGGGAGAATTTTGACGGTAGGTTGCAAGGATGGAATTCGACATTGAATTAGCAAGATAGCTTCTAGTCTGTAGACAAGATGGAAAGGTGTAAAACCAATAGTTGTTTTCACTGAAGTCTTGTAAGCCCAAAGAGCGGAGAAAAGGATATGGTGCCAATTGGATTTATGGTCTCCAACCATCCGACGTAGCATCATTTTCAAAACTTTGTTAATGGCCTCGACCTAAACGTTTGCTTCCGGATAATAGGGCAATAATTTTTCATGATGATAGCTTGTCACTTAATTCCTCCATTTGATTATGAAAATGTGATCCATGATCAGTAACTATGGACTGTGGGGATCAGAATATTGCTATCACATGATTAAATAGGAACAGAGTGGCAGTCTTACTGTCCTTTGCATATGTAGGCATGGCCTCAACCCATTTTGTAAAATAATTAATGGCTACGATGATGTAACCATGCGCCCCCGACTGAGTTAGGCTTACAATGCATATAATTGATCCCCCATTTGGCTAAAGGGCCAACGACAATGATGGAGTGTAATGGAGCAGGGTGGGTGAGCTTTTTCGGATAAAAATGTTGGTATGGTGGTAATTTCTTAACATCGACATGACAATATTTAAAGATTGAATGCCAGAATAATCCCATGCGAAGGATTTTCTAGGCTGTAGCCATCCCAAATAGATGACCGCCACATGCTTTAGAGTGGCAATCATTCAACACTTGTTCAACTTCCTCGTGGGTAAGGAATCACCAGAGAACGAAATCGATAACACATCTATACAAAGAGTCATTCAAGATGAGGTAGTATTTTGCATGGTGATGGATACAGTGGAAATTGTCATGGGATAGAGTGGGATGAAATATTTGTTTTTGGATATAAATGAGAAAATCTCCATACCATGGGTCATTAGTGCTTATCAAGAGCAAGAATTCATCCGAAAATGAATCACTAGGCTCAGATTCCGTCGAAGCATAGGGAAGATCACACATGAGCTCAACAAAGACCAAGGATTTATTTGATGTAGCTTTGAAAAATTCCAGATCAAACTCTTGTAGGATGACTATCCATCAAGAATATTTTTCCCTAAGCACCTGATGAGTCAGGATGTAATACATAGGGTTCTGTTCTGCCAATACGGTGGTTGTACAGAGCAAAATGTAGTGACGAAATTTATGAACAGCAATGACCATGGCCAATTCTAATTACTCCATGCATGAATATCGAGTTTTAGAATCCATGAGATTCTTACTAGCATAGTAGATCATGTGCTCCTAACCGTCGAGATTCTCCTGCGCCAAAACCATAGCGATGGTAGTAGTGGAGGCAACAATGTATAAGAGAAAATCCTTTGAGTAATATGGGGGGTGTATCATGGGTGAATGAGTCAGAGAATGTTTTAGATTATCAAAGGCTCATTGGGATTTGTCATCCCAAAAGAATGGAGTGTCCTTCTTAAGGATACACATATAACCGTGTGTTTTCTTTGCAAAATTACACACGAAACGATGGAGGAAGTTTTCCTTCCCTTGCAAAATTTGGAGTTCTATAAGGTTAGTTGGGGAGGGTAGGGCTAAAATAGCAGTAATTTTCAATGGATCTATCTGAATGCCATCCTTAGAAACCACAAAACCTAACAGGCGTCTCGTATTGATGTAAGAAATTAATTTACGAGGATTGAGTCGTATGTTCTAATGACACCATCTTAGGAAAATGTCTCTAATATGACCAAAGTGGTCCTCCCATCATTGTGAATGAGCTAGGAGGTTGTCAAGGTATGGTTCTACAATATGTTTTATATTGTGAAACACATAGGAAATAGCACGCTGGAAAGTGGCTCCATATGCAAAGGTTCCCAATGGGAAAATAATTGATGTCTTATCCTAACTGGTGGGTAAAATCTCAATTTGATTATAACCCAAAAATCCATCCATAAATGAAAAGATAACACTTTTGGCACAGTTGTTGATAATCTATTCAATATGCGGAGTGGGAAATTTGTCTTTTGGAAAAGCTTTGTTCAAATCTCTGAAACCGATGCAGACTCTAATGGTGCCTTGATTTTTATTAATAGGGATGAAATTCAATACCCATTCTATCAGGGGTACAGGGTAAATAAACCTTGCTTTTAGAAACTTTTCTATTTCAGCTTTGATAGCTGTGGCTTTCCGTGGATGGACTTGTCTCAGTTTTTACCTAACAATTTTTGTAGTGGGATAGGTTTTTATTTCATGAACCAGAATGGATGGGTATATCCCTAACATTTATTACTAACACCATGAAAAAACATCTCAAAATTCTTTGAAAAGTGCTCTATATGCTTTAGATTCTTCGGCTCAGCAGTTCTGCCCAACATGAGCATGCTCAAGGGTGTCAAGCTTGGTTGATATGTCAATTCAATTTGTTTGAGTGATGTTGCATAGGTTCCCTTCAGAATCTGTGTTATGCAACAATATAGGGGTTTGAGTTGTTTTGACAATATCAGTAGCGAAAAGGGATGCAAAATCATGGTCTACCAAATTGCTATTAGGGAGGAATGAGGATCTACAATGATGATTCTCTCATATAGGCTCATTCGTACTCATGACCTCCATAATGGACTCATCAGAAGGAAAAGTCTAGGAGAGATAATCTAGAATAGGAAGAGAAGCTTCTAACCAGTAGGGAAGGTGGTAAGGGTCCAAAGCCACCAGATGAAGGTCATCAGTGTGGTCATCAAAAATGGTTTGGATAACGTTGTACATTTCTTCATGTGGACTCAACAATTTTTTTTCCCTTTAAATCATAATAAAAAAACAAAATCATATTTACTGTCACTGTGTTTGTGTTAGGAGGAGTTGACGAAAAAATCCTCGTAAGGGACGAATCCTTCAGCATGCCTACCCCAATCGATTGGTGAGGAGGAGGGAATTGGCCTAACATAGGGGTATTATTAGTCATAGAGGTAGTAACATCTGGCATACAGAAATCGAGTTGGTCAATGGTGACAATCCTCCCTAGATGCAAAAATTGGACAGTTTGAAATATCATCGAAGTGACAGCAGTCATGGCGTAAAACCATATTCTTCCTAAAAGGAGGTTGTAGTCTAACGAAGAATCTACTAATTCCATTTGAATAGAAACAAATTTTACCCAATCTTGACTAAAAGGGCTGGTATGAGACCATGGGGATGGAAACCTTGTCCATCAAAGGCTTTCAGATTCGTAGGTGATATTACAAGCTTAGGAGAGCCAATAGCTTTCCAACAAGACAGGGAAAAAACCGAAGTTGAAGCTCCTTCGTCTAAGATAGTTCTAAAGACTTTCTTTCTGACTACTTTCGTTATGATTTGGAAAGTGAGTTTGTGAGGTAGTCTATACTTATAGTTCTCAACATTGAAATGAATCAAATTAGTATTGTCTGGGTCTAAAGCTCCTAATGCAGTTAACAATTTTTGGCGTTGTGTAGGACAACTTTAGAGTACTTCCAAGGTAGACATTGCACATGGTGCCCAAGCAATATCTTCAACTACATTATAAAATTGGGAATATTGGGGATTAGGATTAAAAATAAACTTCCTAAGAGTACTCTTTGGTGGATGCAAAACCATGTCGAGATTAGGTTTCGCGATGGTTGGGGGAATAGTAGACGAGGACTCGAAAGAACCAGAAGAGGGAGATTTTCCTTAAGAAGAATTGTCTTCTTTTTTGTTTATGGGTTTGTCATAACTCTGAATTATATTTTTCAAACTAATAGTGTTCGAGGACATCATGCGAATTTCCTCTGAAGAACTAGAATTTCCCTGATTAGACATGTGGTCTATCAGCTGTTGTTGGGAGGGAAAAGGATCCTTGAGAACTGCTGGTGTGGGATTAGTTTTTAGAAATTGGGTGATTTCTTCACAATGAGGACACTCTTTTGTGAAGTGGTCACCTCCCCATAGAAGACATGGAGATTTCACTTTTCTTTTCCATTTATCATTCTCGATGATGGTTGGTGTTGGATTGTCCTATTGGTTTCCAGGTTTTTTATTTTTGGTTTTACCTTTATTTTTATTGTTTCCAGGAATTTGAGTATTCTGAATGGAATTTACCTCAGAGGAAACCTTGGGAGTTGAAGGAGTAGGGGTGGAAGTCTGGGGTTTCTTTGTAGGTTTTGCTATCGACAGGGACTCGATTGAACCAACAATCCCATCCATAGGCGTTTCTGCTGGTGGTTTAGCAGGTTCGGTGATTGGAAGAGGAGCTTGAGGGATCAAGTCATACAATGTTCTAGACTGGGAATAGACCAAGTCTAGATATTGGGCTTGACTAATTCCTTTCTCTTCGGTAACGACACCGCCCATAGCCACATCTCAGGCGATAGGAGGCAACAAAGATTCAGTAAACTAATCAGCTAACAATTGATCTCAGATAGGGTCCTTAATAAGTCTTCTGCACCTTCTCCACTCATGGATATGATCGGATATGTGGGTGGAGGTATTTTGACGCATAGAATTTAAGAGATATGTATGCATTTCATAATGGATAGGAAGCTGAAAGTGTGTAATAAAGGTAGTTGCCAAAGAACTAAAATCCACAAACGAATGTTGCAAAAGTTCAATGTACCATTTCATGACGGTACTGGTCAAAGTTCGTTGGAAGAGTCTTAAACGAACTGAATCATCCATTAGGGAGTTTGAAGAACACCAGAAATGGAATGTCATGACGTGGTTTTTTGGATCATCTATCTACTTCCCAGTGAATTTTGGGATGTCCAATGGTAACTTTACCAGAATGGGAGGCCACGAGGGGTTATGTCGGATGGGATCATTAATCAACTTGGACAAATCAGGAAAGTCCAAAGTTGCTAGGAAAGGTAACTAGTGATTAGGTTGTATGTATTGGTAGTATTGATATGGAATATAAGTACCAGTAGGACCATAGGTAGATGGATATACATGTTGTTGTGATGAAGAACCGCCGTAAGATCCACTCGTGAAGGGTTGATTTATGGGATCAGGACTATTAGGACTACCAAAACCTCTAGAATTAACACCACTAGGGCCTCCAGGACCACTAGGACCCTTGGGACCATTAGGACGACTGAGACAACTAGGGGGAGGACCACCTGACCCTCCGGGACTCCTAGGAGGTAAACCTCTGGAGCCTCCGAAACCACTAGGAGGAGGGCCACCAGATTCCCTGGGACCATTAGGAGGGAAGCCACCATGTCCCCCAGGGCCACCAGGACCATTAGGACCATAAGGAGGAAATATGCTAGGTCCTTCAAGACCATTAGGCCCCCCATGGGGAGGACCTCCATAAGGTGGTCCTCTGGCAACCCCCATAGTATGAATAGGTATCCCTCCCATAGCTGGCATGTAGGACCAGTTAGGTTACTCCCATGGTGTGAAAGCATTACTAGGATATGGAATTCCATCATAAGGAATTCTTGTAGGGTTAAGTTGGTAATTAATATTTCCTACAGGGACTTGATTTGTTGTGTAACCATACCCCCAAGAAGTTTGATTGGTTACAGGTTGTGCCCCTAAGGGCTGACCTGAACTAGATGGGGGGTAAACCACATTCGTGTGGGTAGGAGGGACATAAACTATAGATTAGTCTATAATATAGGTATGTCCATGACTAGGTACAATTATTGTGACAGGTAACATAGGTCATGCTGGGGGTTGCCCTTGACAGTAGAAGGTATTGATGAAACATGAATTGAATGTTGTTCCCCAGGTGAGGAATACTCGAGAGGATTTATAACAGACATAATATGGAAGGTGGTGGGGTTGGTAGTTTGACCTGGATTATGTGGAGTCACAGTGCGATCTAGAATAGGTTTAATGGATCTCATAGAATCAGCAAGTGAGTGATATCCCATAGGAAAAACTACTGAGCAAGGTGGTGGTGAACGCAATATGTTATCTATTTTCTTTCCAAGTTCTCTTCCAAGGAGAATAGATGCCTGGTATTGTCTATTTTCTTCTTCACTTGGTGAAATATCTTCAGAAGAGGTTGGATGGGTTCCAAACGAAGCAATGGCATGTCCCATAGAGGTATCCCAAAATGGAGCATTGGGACGATAATCTGGATGGGTAGTATCATCAACATGACCTTCCATGGGAGAATGGAATGAAATATTCCCCCTAGAAGGTTGTTGTACAAAGGGAGGACCTTGTGAAGGATATGGATCTTCACTTTCAGCAACCACATTTTCTCCCACTTGGGAGTTGGTAGCAGCTCCTTAGTCAATAGCTTCCATAGGATTTTCTCCTGAAATGAGAATAAAATCAGGTGGCAATACCTGTACTCTTCTGGACTATCCTAATTCATCTAGTTTGTACAGCTCGTATATAACCTAGGGTCCCAAAACTAGAAAACACACCAAAAAATTCCCTACTCAAGCTATAGGCTAAACAAACAAACTTAAATGAAAAGAGGAGTTAAGATAGTTCGGTCTCTCACCAGGATTGTCAAGAAGGTGCCTCTCGCGATATACCACAAGGGTACATGTGTAGTAATCTCCCCGAATGTTGTTTTCAGTGTATGGCTCCAAGGAAGAGAGACAAAGGTATTTTCTCAGATAGATAAGGTATCCTAGTGGGGTCTCCTGATATACTCAAGGTACGTGGGAGGTCAAATCGGTAGTAGTGCTGTCTAATGCACAAAAGTTCACAAGGGGCCTTCCTATATACAATTGATTACATGAAATACCTTTCTATATACCTCAATGGTACGTGAAAGGCTGTTTGATATACCAATGGTAAGTGGAAGAACCGTGCGAGTCCCGAGATGTAGTGCAGGCGAGTAACGACAACTCCTACGCTTAACGATGCATTAGGGGAAATTTCAACTCAAAATGGGCCTCCTAAAAAGAATTAATAAAATAATAGTTAAAATAATGAAATAATATTTATTATTTTTGGAGGAAGAAAATAAAAAAACTACTTTTTTGTTTGTATTTTTGACATATCTCCCCATGATTTTACTCAAATTTTGATTGGGAGAGCTCGCTGAATGCATAATTAAACTACGCATCCAATGAGTACCCACTCAGCATACTTTTCATCATCACATTTTTTCAGGTATTTCTTGTTTTTGGGGTAGTAGGGTCCATCAAAAGTATGCCGAGTGAGTACTCATTGGATGCGTAATTTAATTCTGCATCCAACGAGCTCACCCAATCGAAATTTGAGTAAAAACACGGGGAGATATGTCAAAAATACAAACAAAAAAAGTAGTTTTTTTCATGATACCTATCCCCAAACTTATATTAAAAAAGTATTTTAAGACCTATATGGTATTTCAAATTTAAATCAATTTCATTGGCTAACACATGATGACATGGAATTTCAATCAAAGTTAAACGGCTCATTTTGATTTGAAATTTCCTCTAATGCCCAAACACGTCTCTAGCCTATCACTCAAATTGCTATGTAAATTTTAAGCCTATTACTACCATTAATTTTAAAGTGGATGGTTAGGTGAACACATGGAATTTTGACAAAAAATTAAAGCCATGCAGATATGTAGGTGCAAATATTTCATTTTAACGTTCGAGGTATGCCTACTTACGGGAGGGAGAGAGAGTATTTTCTTTTCGTTTTGAAAACCAAAAATTACCAAACAACTACTTTGAAAAAATCAAATCCAAAGACAAGCAACACATTCCAAACTCATTTTTATTTTTGAAAGCAATTAGATGGGTAAGAGTCTCTTTTCCTAAATGAAAAACTACAAGCACTTGACATGCATATGCAATCTATTTTTTCGATTTTTATTTTAAACATAGATAGATCTAACTTAAAACTACACTATTTTTTCTTTTGATGAGATAGTACTAATGCAAGAGAGACAAAAGAACAAAGGGAACCTGAAATCTTGTGAGGCTAATCAGAGATCCAGTGCCCTGTGCTCAATAATAATAATGACCTAATCTCAATCAAAAACTATCTTTTTTAAAAGAAAAAAGAAGTCCTCTATGAAAAAAATGAAATTAAGATGATAATCAAGTGGTTTTTATTTCAGTCTTTATAAATGAAACGAAAAGAGATCTTACTGAAAGTTAAGCTTTAAAAAATTCCTTTCAAAATCACAACCAACAAGAATGAAAGAAAATGAATAATCAACAAGCCTAATCTAGCTTTTGAATTCTTTCAATCCAACCAATTTTACCACAAAAGTTTTAACCATGAGCATTCAGATTAAAACACACAAGCCTGAAAGTGTAGGGATGAAAGAAAACGAACTCTACTTTCTGGAAAAAATGACAAAAAACAAGTTCTGGAACAAGGCCTACCTAGCAACACTTATGGAGGGGTCTTGACAGAGTCGTTCTAGAAGCCTCGACAAATTTCTCTTCTTCCCATTTTACCAAGGGTACTGCTTTTGTTCCCTTATGAGAGAGCGATTTAGGTGAGAACTGCTTCAAAGACAAAGCACTTCTGCAGTGGCTCCACTTCTCTATAATAGGACACAGGTGGTGCTAAACAAGGTACCACTCATCACTCAAAAGGTAAGTGTAGTGCTAGGTTTATTCAAGTACAATTGATATCCAGAGCAAGTTTCCACTCGAAGTTTTGGATTTAGGGAAAACATAGGGGTTAAGGATCTCATCACATGTTGGTGACAATATTTGGGTATAATAAGATGTTGGAAGTAGAACACGTTAGATTACTGATATTTGATGAATAGTTCTCAGTATTTATACAATTACAATCATAACATCTTCCCATTATTATCGGGTAACCATGAAGATCTCTGATCTTCAGGCTGACCCAATTATGATAAGTTGTTATAGCCGTGGCAAGATGGAAGCAGAAAATATAGGAAGCCTATTACTTGAGCCAGAAATGACAATCATGATCAATCAAGAAGATACTCCATGGATTGTAGCTATTCTAGAGCAACGCTGCACTGTTGCACCCAAATCTGTTCCAGCCTATTGCAGCTACCTTTCTATAGCTTGTGTGGAATAGTATCCTTTGACCGTGTCCTTTGGGAAATGATGGAATGGATGGAGATTATCTCAACAATGAATGTTCCTTCCTCTCTTGGCATGTTCATCCTGCTACACATGTATCCTTTACATCTCGAATTATCTTTATAAAACCACCATATATTAGCATAATTCAAGATGTAGAGCCATGATTACAACAATCCTAAGCATTAATAAAATAAGACAATGATTAACCATGGTTGTATGAATTGAGGGACCAAGTGAAGGAAAAACATTTGTTTAGTGTACATAATGGAGTAGGATGAGGAAAAAAGAGGTAGGTAAAGGTGGTCAAAAAGGGGTCGTTTTTGGGCCCAACAGCTCCCCCCAACTGTCTTGTTGCATGTTCCCATGAAACAACCTCCAATAGTCTAAATCTGAATTTGGCATTGTACTTCATTCATGGAGAGAAGAAAAATTATATGGGAATTCAAGCATTCCCTGTTTTTCCAAGAATCCCTTATGGACAACCCAATATCTCCAACACATATGCTCTTCTGCCTTTGTTAATGAGAAGCCTTCCCTGTATCGTTTTGTTGGCCACTAGATGAGAGGAAATTCGAATTTGAGTCCCAGCCAATTAACCCCACATTCCTTTATGCATCCAACATATCCCTCAACCCCGGAAAGTGCAGGTTTAAAATTCCTGTACCAGTAGGGATTTCTATTTCTCAGGGTTGAAGAGGCAGCCTACCATCTATGATGGCTACCTTCCAAAGCCAATTGTTGATGCTTGGCAATATGGCTAACACAAGTAGAGATAACCTTTTCTTGAAGTTCCATCATCTGCTGAGTTTGGATGGGACACGCGAGTACATTCTACTGACGATCAAGGAGAAGACAAGGGTTTTGAGGTTTGCTTCAAATACAAAGGGTAGAGTGGGACTCATTTTGATAGAAATTTTAGAAGGATCTTTCCCACTGAACATGATTGCTAGTAAAGGAGGCAAAATCCCTCAGCTGAACATCACCCAAGAAAGGGATAGGATTCAAATGGTGATCCAAGGGACAAGCCAACTCATGCAAATAAAGATCACAAAGCAAGTTCTGCTCCTCAAAGTCACTTTCCATAAATTTTCCAGGAATTTAGTTGAGGTAGCTATTTCATATGGTCTCCCTTCTTTTACAGCCCTCATTTTAAACCAAATGAAGTGCTCAAATAAAAACACAAGGTAAGAGGAGGATAGTACTCTAGTACCCAACAATTCCTAAGAGAGAGTATACAACTGATATTTTTCCACCTGCATGGATTTGAACCTTTTTTAGCTCCTTTATCTCCTTCTATAAATCTTCCCAATGGATTTTTTGGGACATGAGTTCTTCTTCCCATCTTTCCTTCAATTCCCTGATGGTATTCCTATGTTCAACAAGGAAAACCGTCCCTTCTTGACACCTCTCCACCTGACTCCTCCACTTCCTCACTTCTATTCTTAGGATCAAGAGTTCTTTTGTCATCCTATGGATTTCTTCATCTTCAACATGTTCTTCATTATCAGAATCCAAATGGACAAATTTTTGAGGAAGATGAGTCCATACCTTATCATCTAATGTTCCAATTTGAACATCATGTACTGCCTGCATGGATACTTCTGAAATCACTTCTCGGGGTGCTGGCTCTTGTGTAACAACATCCCTTCCTTGAATTTCTACTGCAGCAACTTCAACCATAGGTGCCTCTGAAACAACTTCTGGGGATGCTGGTTCCTGAATTTTGATCTCCCCATCTCCCTGATTGTCAGCTGTAGCTTTGACAGGGGGATGCAAGGCCACTGGTTATTGTGTAACATAGCCCTGCCCTTCTATTTCTTCATGCTGCTCGGGTTGTATAGTTACTTCCATGTCTTCTGCAATATGGAGATATTCTTCGAGGATTTCAGTGTCTCAAGAGGATTGCGATTGCATTTGTTCATCCTGTCGTAAATCCAAATCAGGAATTATATACATTTCAGGATTGATTTCTTCTTATTACCTAAGAATATCCACAGGAATTTGTAGGGATGTTGGTTCTTGTGTGACAACATCCTGGTTAAATTCCTCATTTTTCTACTGTTGGGGTTCCATTTCTATTAATTTTGTGTCCTCAGACGGTTCAGGAGTCACAGCACAGACTTCTTCGTTAAAATTAGGAATGTTTTCAACCTCTGGTTCATATAACCCAATTTTGGTGGCAACTTCAACAAGAATATTCAGGGATGTTGGTTCTTCGGTATCGACACCCTGTTCAAATTCATCATCATCCTGTTGTTGGGGTTCCATTTCTATTAGTTCTATGGCCGGAGACAGTTCAGGAGTCATGGCACAGAGTTTTTCACTAAAATTAGGAATAATTTCAGCCTCTAGTTCATCTGCTCCAATTTGGGTGGCAAATTCAATAGGAATATTCATAAATGTTGGTTCATGTGTATCAGCACCCTGTTTATCTACTACTTCCCTTTTCTAAATTTTCTCTTGGGGAGCTTCACCATCCTTCCAATCATATTTTCCTTCTTCTGTTGGCTGTGACTGTATTTGTCCATTTTCCCCCTTTTCTGTACCAAGGATGATTTCTACATCCCCCACTTATATATTCGTTTCTTCTTGTCCTTGTTCTTCCACAACTGTTGGTGTGGATTGTTGTGTCACAAAGGCATGAACTATGACTTTGTAGCCTGATTGGTTAAATATTTTTCCACACATAGGGCAGACCATTCTTTCTTCCTCCTCACCATCCTTGGTAGGAGGTGATCCTTCTAATCAGTTTATAGCTTCAACCAGTGTGTGCAGCTTCCTTTCTACCGGCTTCCTGCATGCTTCCTTCCAATTTTCTAGTTCTTTCTGAATTGATTTTACTTCCTCTTTTAGTAGACCATTTTCATACAAAAGTACGTCAATTTGAGGTTCTTGTGTAGCTGGTTCTTGTGGGGCATGATTTTCTTTGGGTCTCAGAACGGGGAATTCAATCTGTGCTTCTAGGGTTTCACATCTTTCCCATGCCTCTTCAGCTGCTGTAGCTAACCTGGTTCTTTTTATTCTTATTGGTGGTGATGCTTGTATCTCTTCTTTTGATCTCCTTCTTTTCTTTCGTGGTGTAGGAATCTCTAGATTTGCAGCTGCTGTGGAAGGAATATCTTCTATCTCAGTGTTTTCTTGTTCTTCTTCAATCAAATTTCCCCCGCATCCAGCAGAAGATTCAATGGTCAACACCTCTATCATTTCCTTCTGTTATCATGGCTATAACATCCTCGGATTTAGCTATCGTAGCATCTAATGATGATACAGCTTCAGCCTCTGCTGTCAGAGCTTCCATATTATTTAATCTCTCCACATGGTTTCCTCTTGCATTTTCCTCCAATTCTTCTACTTGGTCATCTGACTAATCATCTGATCCAGTCTCATCTCCCCCCCGCAACTAAATTGGAAGGAATCTGATCCTCCTATTACTCCTCATCTCCCCTGAACTGTACATTTGCATGCTCCTCCTTGTTTTGAACAACCCCCAAGAGTACAAGTGTTTCTACTTCTGCCTCTATTGGAACGCCAGGAAAAAGGGCAGGTTCCTGGATTATCTGAATTTGACCTGTGAATTTCTCCCAAGTTTGGTTCCTTTGAGCTAAGGCCCTTAAAATATTAATTTAATTAGGCCATGGTGGGTAAGGGAGTAGTTTGGATGCTTAGTTGTTCTAACAAACCCCGCCATATGGTATAGGTCATTAAATAGATAAAATGGAATGTTCAGTATGGCCCTATGGTGTAGATGAGGTAATAGAGGAAGTTCAGAATAATAAAAAGTTTGATACCTACCTTCACACGTGATATACTTCTTGAGGAAAACTGCTACTTGATCTTGTGGCTGAGGAAGTGACTATAACGCTATCCCTCTCCTTGACTGATGAATTTGTTCCCCCTCTATGATAAAATCCTGTACTGCAGCAGCACTGGGGGTTCTTTGACCAAACGAGGCTCTTCCCACCTAAGGAAGGACAGTGAGTTCAGCCACTATTTCTTTAGAGACCAACCCCCAAACCTCTCAGTGGGTTTCTCTAATATTTAAGGAAAATTTTAGAGTTATCTCTCAATATTGAAACCCATTCAGGTGTTGGAAGAATTCAATAAAGCCTGCAGCTTCAAAAATAGAGAAAACTTCAGCATTTCTTCTCAGTTCTTGTGCATTTGGAGATTCATGTCCAGCTAGGATACCCATGTTTGTTTGACTTCTAAATTCTTTATTAGTCTGATAGATTACAGTTCCTGAAAATGGAGGTTAAAGCACACAGTATGCGTGAACAACTAAGAGTGGAGTTGGGTAAATTCAAAAAGTTAAGAGCACGGAAATGCTTGGAAATTTATCCAAAATTAGGAAAGGTGGCGGTTACCAGATAAGCTAAAATGACCATTAAGTCGTACGAATGGATAGTTAACGGTATGTGGTTATAGTAATGGGCACAGAAAGGAAGGTATGATTAATGTTTTCAAATCTATTTAACGCTTAGTCAAGTAAATAATTAGAACCATACCTCCGAAAATATGCGATGAACGGTGACCTTTGAGAATTGTAAAGCGTGTGAAGTGTAGCCATTTTAATTTGATTATTATTGAAGGCATGTTGTAATGACCTTTTCTCCCAGCGGACCAAAACCATCTTGTCAATCTTGCCGGAAACATAATGAATGCTGTGAAGTAAATCAGAATGGTCAACATCAGGAATTGGGGCCAGAACTGGAGGAATCGTGAACCAAGGATGCAAAGAGTTCTGCCAATATTGGAGGAGTCACAGCCGTGGGCCATAGAGAAATCAAATAGTTTGGTGGATTCGTAGCCATGAATCATAGAAAAATCAGCCAGTTTTAGCGGAGTTGCAGCTACCGGAAAAGGTAAAAATGGTAAAAACGGAAGAGGTAAAAGCGGGCAAGATTGAAACGGTTTCGCAGCTGCCAGAAAAGGTAAAAATGGACAAAAGTGAAGCGATGTCATTACTACAGGAAAAGGTAAAAAAATGGGCAGAATTTAAATGGTGTAGTAGCTGCACGGGACAGAAAAAGGGCGGTATTTTACTGTGTTGCAACTGCAAAAAAATGGAAAAATAGGCAAAGTTTTACGGTGTTGTAGCTGCATGAATGGGGTAAAGGGCGGTATTTTACAATGTTGCAGCTGTGCAGAGCAGGGTAAAGAGCGGTATTTTAGAGTGTTGTGGCTGCAAAAAAATGGAAAAATAGGTAAATTTTTATGGTGTTGCAGCTGCAATGAACAGTTCAAGGAATTTCTTTTGAGGCAGGAAGTTACAAAAGGATGACCCTGGTCATTAGGCATCATCATGGCCATTGCTCCATAGGCACATCCCTACACATATTCTTTAAAAAAAATAAAAAGGATCAAGTGCAAAGGAAAAAGATAAAAATAATAGTAAAAATATCAATTTATTTATGTACAAAAATTTATGTAAGATTTACAGCAATTATCTAAAGATTGACAGGGGCAGAGAAAGATTCCTGCCCTTGTTCTAACTAGTATTTTGGATCAACTACAATCTATGAAGTGAATGCGTCCTTCGAAATGGGCTTATGGTACAGTCACATCCTGTGACCATTAGCAAATAATGGTGCACAATTCTCACAAATGGTTACCAGGCGGACTGTACCATTATCAAACACTCTGTCTACCAGGTATGGGCCCAACCATCTTGTGTGTAACTTACCCTTGAAGAATTTCTTTTCGATGAATCGTTCATGCCAATTGGATCCCTATTGCTGGATTAATACTGTCTAATCCACAGTAGCTAAACATTTCTCATCAAGTTCATTCAATTGATTCAATCTTCTCTTCTGCGCTTCAGTCACATCTAAGTTTACCTCCATAGCTGTCTTCAAAGTCTTGATTTCAAATTCAATGGGGAAGACAACACTTTTCTCATACACCAAGTCATAAGGAGATAAACCTATAGTATTGCACCAAGTAGTACGATATTCCCACAATGCTTCCAGAAGTCTATCATCCTAGTCTCTATGATGGATCCTAATCTTTTTGGTAAGGATGGATTCAATAACTTTGTTAGTGCTTTCCACCTGTCCATTGGCCTGGGGATGGCATGGTGAAGCTATTTGGTGTTGAATATGGTACTTTCATAGCAGAGCCTCAAATTTATGCAACAAAAACTGAGGTCCTCCATCTGTAACCACTTCCTTGGGTACTCCAAAATGGGTAAATATTTCACCATACAGGAAATCGATCACAGCCTGGGAATTGGCTTTCACCAAATCCACAGCTTCTACCCATTTCTTCATGTAGTCGGTACAAACCAAGATGTATGATTTCTTGCTAGAATGGGGGTTGATAGGGCCAAGAAAATCTAAGGCCCATCTATAAAAAGGTTCAACCACCAGTTGTGGTTGAAGAGGCATTTGATCCAATGTGTTAGGTTGGCCCATCCTCTAGAAGTTGTGACAAGACTAGACATATTTTTTGCATCCCTAAAAAGGGTCAGCCAATAGTAGCCCATTTTCAGTGCTCTGTGTCATATGCTCATGTATGCAAAAATTCCCCCACAAGGCTCGTCATGGTAGGCCTTCAGAATATGGAATATTTCATCTTGTATTACACATCTTCTGATCTCAAGATCAGGGCCTGTGTAGAAGAGATGACTGTCTATCCAACAATACTTAGCACTTTGTTGAATGATTTTCCTCTTTCTCTTTTTGACAAATGTGTTGTAAGCTTCCCTCCAGCCAAGTAGTTAGCGACATCTACATACCAAGGGGAGTGATATGAAACTACAACCAAGTGTTCATCTGGAAAAGAGTCCTCAACAGGCATATTATCATCACTGTTAGTAAAACAAGATAAGAAATCAGCATCAACATTTTCTTCTCTAGGTCTGTCTATAATGGTGATATCAAATTCCTTTAAGAATAACAACCATCTAGTTACCTGAGCCTTTGTAACAGGTTTATTCATAATATACTTGATGGCCGAGTGGTCAGTGTGCACAAAGGTAGGATATCCACTGATATAATGTTGGAATTTTTTAATGGAGTAAACAATGGCTAAAAAATTCTTCTCGATAATAGTATAATTAAGTTCAGGAGGGGCTAAGTTTTTTCTAACAAAATAAACTGCATAAGGTGCTTGACCATCCTGCTGTCCTCAAAATGCTCCAATGGCGGTATTAGAGGCATCTAAAGAAATGTGAAAGGGCAGGGCCCAATTGGGTCCCCTTAGGATGGGATTTGTGTACAGATTCTCCTTAAGTTTAGCAAAGCTGTTCGCCATGCCTCATTCCAAGTAAATTGCACATCCTTCATTAACAATGAAAACAAAGGAGAGGCAAGTTTGGAAAAGTTTTCTATAAATCTTCTGTAATATCCAGCATGGCCTAAGAAACTACATACTTCATTCTGAGTTCCAGGAGTGGGTATATTTTTTATTACCTTTATTTTAGAGGGGTCTACCCGGATTCCATCAGCAGAGATAAAATGCCCCAACACTACCCCTTCACTCATCATCATATGGCACTTTTTCAGTGCTAAAAGATAGTTGGGTCTACTCGCAGCGTGTTAAAATATTTTCAAAGTTTTTCAATTCTTATTCAAATTCTTTTCCATAAGGAGTAAAATCATCCATGAAAATTTCCATACTATCATTAACCAATTCTAAAACGATGCCAATCATAGCTCTTTGAAATGTGGCTGGTGCATTGCATAATCCAAAGGGAATTACTCTGTATGCAAAAGTTCCCTAGGGAGAGGTGAAGGTAGTTTTATCCTGGTCTTCAGGGGAAATATGGATTTGATTTTACCCGCTAAACCCATCCAGGAAGGATAAAAAATTCTTCCCGGATAAGGTGTCAAGTACTTGATCGATGAAAGGCAGGGGAAAGTGATCTTTCTATGTTGCCTTGTTCAACTCTCTATAGTCCACACAGACTCTCCATTTACCATTATTCTTGGGTACTATCACAAGTGGAGACACCCACTCGTTGTCTGAAATGGTATATATAAATCCTGCTTCCAAGAGTTTCTGAATTTATTCCTTCATTATGTCCCTAAGATTGGGATTCATTCTTCATTGAGGCTGGTACACAGGCTAGGTGTCACTTTTGATATAAATGTGGTGGGTGCACAAATTATAAGGGATTCCCTTCATGTCTATGTATTCCTACACAAATTCCACCTTGTCTTTTTTTAAAAGAGTGATTAGGCATTCTTGTTCATCTGGGGAAAGACTGGGATCAATATTCACGGTTTTTCCAGACTCTACCTCGATAGGAACACTTTTCAAAATTTTCAACACTGGAACTATGTTAGTATCACTGACTAATGTCTCCTCTGTGAGATTTTCTTGTTCCTCTTCACATAGAGTAGCATTCAGGATGTGATAAATTTTCTTATTGACATAAGTGGGTTCACTGATGAAATTATTAATGGCATCGTCTTTAGTTTCATCTTTAAAAGTCAAGGCCTTCCCTATCGTTAATAATGGCTAAACGCCCTCTTCTTCTTTTGGCTCCACCCATAATGGAGTTTCAGATTCTAAGCTCATCTGAACTGGAGGATAGCGAGTCAGGTTCTTTATCTCGGTTCCATTTGATATAGTCATAGACCCAGACTAACAATTGATGCAAGCATCAACTGTAGCTAACCAGGGCCTTCCCAGGATCAATGGGTGTTCTCCTAGTTGCGACATAGGTTGTAAAACCAAGAAGTTAGCAAGATATTCCCATGAATCAACTAAGATAATGGGGTCATCCAAGATTCCTTTAGGTTTAATAGTGGATCTATCTGCCAGTTCTAAAATAGTAGGAGTTGGCCTGAGATTAGTGAGCCCAATTTTCCTTACAGCTTCAATGGTCATGACGTTAATTTATGCACCTAAGTCTACCAATACCAGTACGTCGGGTATTTGTATGCTCCATGTTACCACCTAAGTTATAATTAGTGGTTTTTTATCAAGTGATCCTGGTGAACCGGACAAAGATGATTTGTTCGGACTTCAGAAGACCTTCGGAAGTGCTTCTGGGAAGTGCTTGTTGTAGTATATCACATGTTCATACCCCCTTGGGGGAGTTGTAATGATTTTTCTAGCATGATAGTGCTTGTAAAAAACTCAGTCTCTTAGAATTTATTTGTCAATCCGATCATCCCAGGGTGTTTTTTCCCTTGGTTATTATTGGTTGTTGAATAAAAGACTGATATTTTTTAGTTTTTCACTCAATACCTCCAAAGTTGGGGTTGTTAGCTTGGCATTTAATCCTATTGAGGTTATTAGAGTCTATGTGTCAATGTATAAACATGCTAGGAATAATGGTCGAGTTGTATGAACATGTCTAAGTCCTCCTAGGTTTTTATTTTTTATTTTTTATTTTTTAAGTTTTTTTAAATTTTAATTTTTCCACAAAAACTTAGGCTATTTTTTAATAGTCTAATTGGAAAAATTGGTTTTGTAATAAAAGTGGGCCAAATAATCAGTTTTAGTCATGGGGTTGCTCATTTTCAAGTTTAGAGCACCATGCAAACCCATAGACCCACTTTTTATTAGTTTTGAGTGATTTTCCGTCACTCAGGTTAGAAATCCCCAAAAAATAAATTATTGATTATTTTAATTAATAAATTTATGAATAATGGAGCAAATCCAAAATCCTAGATCAATGGATTCTCAACCGATTTGATTGAAATCAGTCTCATCGGAAGTAGATTAACTAGATATTGAAATTCCTTGACAGAAGGGGCTAATAAGGGTAGATACAGAGTTGAACTTCAGCCTCCTTTATGGGAAATTGTGCCCTCTCTCTCTCGTCCACACATGTGGGTTCTTCTGGAAGATCTGTGGTTGATGATTTAGTCAGCAGGTTTATGTGTTAGCTCAATCAACCCTCCGATTAATAGGTAGACTCAGTGGAAGCTCAGTTCAGCTTTAGAACAAGCATTGATGGACTCTCCTTCAACTCCAAATGTCTATCTCCTTGGGATTTGCGGCCCCTCTAGGCTGGGGTTTCAATTTTTGCATAAATAAAGCATGGATGCCCCCTTTCCGAGGTAGCTAGAGTTGGATTGAGGAGATATTGTTGTTTTAATACTGTGTAATATATTTTTCTATTCGAATAAATTGAAGCTTTGGAGGCCAAAACGGTGTAATGCTCTTATGTGTGTGGAATTAACATTGTCTTGTAGCTTTTGTTGTTACCGCTGTCTTTCTCTGAATTTTTGCATTTCAAGACTGTCTGGCTTGAATGATTCAGCTAAATAAATAGGATTATAGTTTGGAAAGTAAGATTACTTGTTTTTCAATATCTCATAGCATATATGTTTGAAGATTCATATTATACATGTTTAAATAAGTTTATTTGCATGTAATCCCTCTCTTTTTTCATATATCTCTATCCATATCTCATAAGGTTTTTGTGTAGGACTGTTTGTCAGTTTATAGGTAGTAGAGGTTGGATGAAATGTGGATCTAGCTTGAATCCATTGGGCATATGACTATTTTGTGAAGGCATTGTCCCTTAGCATTCCACTAAGTAGTATTTTTTGCAGATCCATTCCAGCAACAAGCGCTCTTCTTTTCCTCTTCCTCCAATTTTTTTAAAATCAGTCCGGTTAATCATTTGCAGCTTTAAAATTGTTTAGATATATCAATTTCAGAATTCATTTTACATATATCTTGCTTCCTTAAATCTCATAAAATAGATCTCATTCCTAAAGAAATTTTACCAGCATTCTAGATCTAGTTTTAGGGAAAATTGTCATTTTTCAAGGCTGTGAAAGTAGATCTAAATATTGTTGAATGCATGGTTAATTCCTTAGAATATAAAAATTTATATTCATCAATTTAAGTGCTTCATATTGGCTGCCCAAAAATCAGGTCAATATCCCAAGGAAAGCTTGCTTTCCTTGGTTCTTTTTCCGCTTCTTTAAAAACTAGTTTTAACTTAGAATTTTTGGGTAAAAAGTGTGTTCATACAAAATTACTTTCAAATTACTTTTGGGAATATTTAACTATTATAATATTGTTAATTTTTAGCAGGTATAACAGAAAATAGCAGGAGGTTCTGTTCGGAAATCATTTTTGGACCATTCGAAACCCCCAGTGGGTGTCCGTCTTCCCAAAATCTCAAAATTTTGCAATTTGTAAACCTTTCGTATCATTACATATAAGGAACAAGTGGATTAATTTCAGTTTTCTGATATTTTAATTTCTTCTAATAAAAAAAAATCTCTTCGAATAGGCTCTTTCGAGCCTATTCACCATACCCCTTGGGGGATTCAGGTCTGCGTCATTTTTTACATTTTTTCATCTTTTTTCAATCTAGTGTAGTTCCAATCTATAAGGGTAGTATACTTTGACTTATAATCATTTTCATAATCCATATTTTGTGGTTTCAAAGTAATTTTAACACTTACGCATGAGCTTCCTTTTGAGTCGAAAGGTGAAGAAAGGGTCGTGGTAGTCTAATTAGAATACTGTGGTTTGCTTATTTGTTTATGCTTCATCTGATATCATTAATTATTTTAATAATCATAATAAAATAAACCCCTCCTTGATTCCCCAATTGAGGTCCACTTGGACTGAAAGAGGTTCCTGGAGGGTTTTTTTTTAATAAGAACACCTCTTTTAAAATTTTCTAAAAATAACAAAGACTCCAGTGTGTATGCTTTGTACTTGCCTGTGGTTCATCTGATCAGTCAATATGAATAAAAAGTGGTTGAGTGAATAGATTAATTAGTCTTCACCTCCCAAATTGAAAAACCATTAGGCAAAAATCCAACACCTTGAACAAACTATAAGCAGTGGCAAAATACCCAAAGGAGTGGGAACAACTGGAAAGTGACCTCGAGGCATCGATCTCTCTCACACCTTGATGGGTGCATTATGAACAATAGTCTTTGAGACTTTGTTCCATCCCACAAACACCTTGTGGGTAGCCGTGAAAGTTGACTTTTGGACATACTCCAAGTACCCCTCGGGTATATGTGGAGTCCCC
>LPNX010901299.1:859876-925796 GCA_001517045.1 Pseudotsuga menziesii | reverse complement strand
AGATTTGGGGATAGGTATCATAAAAAAAACTACTTTTTTTATTTGTATTTTCGACATATTTCCTCGTGTTTTTACTCAAATTCCGATCGAGAGAGATCATTGGATGTGGAATNATTCCACATCCAATGAGTACCCACTCGACATACTTTTGATGGACCTCGCTACCCCAAAAACAAGAAATACCTGAAAAAATGTGATGATGACATCATCATCATGTTTTTTCAGGTATTTATTGTTTTCGAGGTAGCGGGGTCCATCAAAAGTATGTCGAGTGGGTACTCGTTGGATGTGGAATTTAATTCCGCATCCAATTAGCTCTCCCAATCAAAATTTGATTAAAAACACGGGGATATATGTCGAAAATACAAACAAAAAAGTAGTTTTTTTCTTTTCTTCCTCCAAAATTAATAAATATTATTTTATTATTTTAACTATTATTTTATTAATTTTTTTTAGGATGCCCATTTTGAGTTGAAATTTCCTCTAATGTTTGGGATTGATTTCTTCTTGTTCCCTGAGAATCTCCCTAGGAAATTCTGGGGATGTTGGTTCTTGCGTGACAACATCCTGGTTAACTTCCTCATTTTTGATACTATTGGGGTTCCATTTCTATTGATTTTGTGTCTTGAGACGGTTAAGGAGTCACAATGCAGACTTCTTTGTCAAAATCCGGAATATTTTCAACCTCTCGTTCATCTACCCCAATTTGGGTGGCAACTTCAACAAGAATATTTGGGGATGATGGTTCTTGTGTATCAGCACCTTGTTCATATTCATTATCATCCTGTTGCTGGAGTTCCATTCCTATTAGTTCTGTTCCCTGAGATGGTTCAGGAGTCGTGGAATAGACTTCTTCACTAAAATCAGGAATAATTTTGGCCCCTGGTTCATCTACCCCAATTTGGGCGGCAACTTCAATAGGAATATTCAGAAATGTTGGTTCTTGTGTATCGGCACCCTGTTTATCTACTACTTTCCTTTGCTGATGTTGATCTTAGGGAGCTTCACCATCCTTCCAATAAAATTGTCCTTCTTCTATTGGTTGTGACTGTAGTTGTTCATTTTCCCGCTTTTTTGTGCCAGGGATCATTTATGCATCCCTCGCTTCTATCTTCGGTGATTCTTCCATAGCTACTGGTGCGGGTTGTTGTGTCACAAAGGAATGAACTATGACTTTGTATCCTAACTAGTTAAAGATTTCTCCACACACAGCGCACACTAGTCTTTCTTCCTCTTCACCGTACTCAACAGGAGGTGTTCCTTCTAATCAGTCTGTAGCTTCAACCAGTGTGTGCAACTTCCTTTCTACCTACTTCCCACATGCTTCCTTCCAATTTTATAGTTCTTTTTGAATTTATTGTACTTCTTCTTTTAGTAGACCATTTTCATACAAAATTCCCTCAATTTGAGGTTCTTGTGTAGCCAGTTCCTGTGGGGCATCATTTGCTTTGGGTCTCAGAATGGGGAATTCAATCTGTGCTTCTAGGGTTTCCCATCTTTCCCATGTAGCTTTAGTTGTTGTAACTAACTTGGTTCTTTTTCTTCTTATTCGTCGTGATGCCTGTATCTCTTCTTTTGATCTCCTTTTCTTTCACGGTGCAGGAATCTCCATATTTGCAGCTGATGTGGAAGGGGTGCCTTCTATCTTAGTGTTTTCCTTTTATTCTTCAATCAGAGTTCCCCCCCATTTAGGGGAATATTCAATGGTAAACACCTCTGTGTTTCCTTCTGTTATTGTAGCTATAACATCCTCATCTTTAGCTATCGCAGCATCTAATGCTGCTCTAGCTTCAGCCTCTGCTTTTAGAGATTCCATATTATTTAATGTCTCGACAAAGTTTTCTCTTGCATTTTCCTCCAATTATTTTACTTGGTCATGTGACTGGTCATCCAATCCAGTCTCATATCTCCCCCCAACTAAATTAGAGGGGCTATAATCCTCCTATTTCTCCTCATCTCCCCCCAACTGTACATTTGCATTCTCCTCTTGGTTTTGAACAGCCCCTAAGAGTACGGGTACTTTTATTTCTACCTCTACTGGAACACCAAGGAAAAGGGCGGGTGCCTGGATTATCTGAATTTGACCTGTGAATTGCTCCCAAGTTTGGTTCCTTTGAGCTAAGGCCCCTAAAATTATTAATTTAATTAGGCGATGGTGGGCAAGGGAGTAGTTTGGATGCTTGGTTGTTCTAACAAACTCCGCCATATGGTGTCGGTCATTAAATAGATAAAATGGAATGTTTAGTAAGGCCATATGGCGTAGATGATATACTAGAGGAAGTTTAGAATAATAAATAGTTTGATACCTACCTTCATGAGTGATATACTTCTTGAGGAAAACTGCTACTTAATCCTATGGCCGATTCAGTGAATGTAACGTTATCCCTCTCCTTGAATGATGAATTTGCTCCCCCTCTATGAGAAAATCCTGTACTACAACAGCATTGGGGGTTCTTCAAACAAACCAGGCTCTTCCCACCTAAGGAAGGACAGTGACTTCAACCACTATTGCTTCAGAGACTTCTATACATAACCCCCTAACCTATGAGTGGGATTCTATAAGAATTAAGGAAAATTGTAGAGTTGTCTCTCGATGAAACCCATTTATGCATTGGAAGAATTTAGTCGAGCATGTAGCTTCAAAACTAGCGAAAAATTAAGGATTTCTTCTCAGTTATCGCGTATTTGGAGGTTCATGCTAAGCTGGGATACCCATGTTTGTTTGAATTCAGAATTTTTTATCATTTCGACAGATTATAGGTCCTAAAAATGGAGGTTAAAGCACAGAGTATGCGTGAACAGTTGAGAATGGAGTTGGGTAAATTCAGAAAGTCAAGAGAATGGAAATGTTTGGAAATTTATCCCAAATTAGGAAAGGTGGCGCTTATCAAATAAGCTTAAATGGCCATTAAGTCGTACGAGTGGACAATTAACAGTATGCGGTTGTAATAATGGGCATAGAAAGGAAGGTATGATTAATGTTGTCAAATCTAGTTAATGCTTAATCAAGTAAATAATAAGAACCATACCTTCGTAAATGTGATGAACGATGACCTTTGAGAATATTAAAGCATGTGAAGTACATCCATTTAAATTTGATCATTATTGCAGGCGTGTCGTAATGACCTTTTCTCCTGGCAGACCAAAACCATCTTGTGAATCTTGTTGGAAACATAATGAATGCTGTGAAGTAAATCGGAATTGCCGGCATCAGGAATTGGGGCCAGATATGGAGGAATCACGAACCAAGGTTGCAAAGAGTTCTTCCAATATTGGAGGAGTCATAGTCGTGGGCCATAGAGAAATCAAGTAGTTTGGGAGAGTCACAGTAGTGAATCATAGAAAAATAAGCCATTTTTGGCAGAGTTGCATCTGCCGGAAAAGGTAAAAATGGTAAAAATGGAAGAGGTAAAAGTGGGCAAGATTGAAATGGTGTCATAGCTGCCAGAAAAGGTAAACATGGACAAAAGTGAAAGAGTTTCGCAGCTACTGGAAGAGGTAAAAAAATGGGCAGAATTTAAATGGAGTCGCAGCCACACGGGACAAAAAAAGGGTGGTATTTTACGGTGATCCACCTATAGAAAAATAGAAAAATAGGCAAAGTTTTACGGTGTTGCAGCTACACGAACGGGGTAAAGGACAGTATTTTACGGTGTTGCAGTTGTGCGAAAATGGGCAAAAGGTGGTATTTTATGGTGTTGCAGCTGCGACGAACAATTCAACAATTTTTCTTATGATGCAGGAAGTTACAAAAGGATGACCCTGGTCGTTAGGCCCGATCATGACCATTGCTCCTTAGGCACATCCCTACACATATTCATTTAAAACAAAAAAAACGGATCAAGTGCAAAGGAAAAAGATAAAAATAATAGTAAAAATATCAATTTATTTATGCACAAAAATTTATGTAAGATTTACAGCAATTATCTAAATATTGATAGCAGCAGAGAAAGATTCCTGCCCTTGTTCTAACTGGTGTTCTATATTAGCTGCAATCTATGAAGTGAATGTGTCCTTTGAAATGGGCTTATGGTACAGTCATAGCCTATGAACATTAGCAAATAATGGTGCATGATTCTCATCAATGGTTACCAGGCAGACTGTACCATTATCAAATACTTTGTCTACTAGGTATGGGCCCAACCATCTTGTGCGTAACTTACCCTTGAAGTCCCTTTTGAATCTTGAATTGTATAATAATGCTCAATCTTCTTCGCAGAAGAATTTCGTTTTTATGAATCGGTAATGGCAATTGGATCTCTGTTTCTGGATTAATACTGTCTAATCCACAACAGCTAAACATTTGTCATCAAGTTCATGCAATTGATTCAATCTTCTCGTTTGGGATTCAGTCACATCTAATTTTACCTCTATAGCTGTGTTCAAAGTCTTGATTTCAAATTCAATGGGGAAGACAACACTTTTCCCATACACAAAGACATAAGGAGATAAAACTATAGTATTGTGCCAAGTAGTACGATATGCCAATAATGCTTCTGGAAGTCTATCAGCCCAATCTCTACGATGGCTCCTAACCGTTTTGGTAAGGATGCCTTCAATAAATTTGTTAGTGCTTTCCACCTGGCCTTTGGCCTGGGGATGGTATGGTGAATCTATTCAGTGCTGAATATGGTACTCCGGTAGCAAAGATTCAAATTGATGCGACACAAACTGAGGTCCTCCATCTGTAACCACTTCCTTGGGTACTTCGAAACGAGTAAATATTTTACCATATAGAAAATCGATCGTAGCCTGGTCATTGGATTTCACCAAAGTCATAGTTTCTACCCATTTCATCATGTAGTCCATGCAAACCAAGAATTAGGATTTCTTACTGGAATGAGGGTTGATAGGGCCAAAAAAATCTAAGTCCCATCTGTCAAAAGGTTCAGCCACCAGTTGTGGTTGAAGGGTCATCTGATAGTATCCCATTCTCAGCACTTTGTGTCTTGTCCTCCTGTCTGCAAAATGTCCCCCACAAGGCTCATCATGGAAGGCCTTCAGAATATGGAATATTTCATTTTCTCTTGCACATCTTATGATCTCAAGATCAGGGCCTGTGTAGAAGAGATGATCGTCTCTCCAACAATACCTGGCACTTTGTTGAATGATTTTCCTCTTTCCTCTTTTTGACCAATGTGTGGAAATATTCTTTGCAACCAAGTAGTTAGCGACATCTGCATACCAAGGGGAGTGAGATGAAACTGCAAATAAGTGTTCATCTAGGAAAGAGTCCTGAACAAGCATATCATAATCACTGTTAGTAAAATGAGATAAGAAATTAGAGACAACATTTTCTTTTCCAGGTCTGTCTATAATGGTGATATCAAATTCCTATAATAATAATAGCCATCTAGTTACCTAAGCATTTGTAACATGTTTATTCATTAGATACTTGATGGTTGAGTCATTAGTGTGCACAAAGGTAGGATATATAGTGATATAATGTTGTAATTTGTTAATGGAGTAAACAAAGGATAAAAACTCCTTCTTGGTAATAGTATAATTAAGTTCATCAGGGGCTAAGTTTTTGTTAATATAATAAAATTCATAAGGTGCTTGACCATCTTGCTATCCTAAAACTACTCCAATGGCGGTATCAGAGGCATCTGAAGAAATGTGAAAGGGAAGGGCCCAATTGGCCCCCCTTAGGATGGAATATGTGGACCGCTTCTCCTTAAGTTTAACAAATGTTGTCTAACATGCCTCATTCCAAGTAAATTGCATATCCTTCATTAACAATGAAAACAAAGGAGAGGAAATTTTGGAAAAGTTTTCTATAAATATTTTGTAATATCCAACATGCCCTAAGAAACTACGCACTTCTTTCTGAGTTCTAGGAGTAGGTATATTTTTTATTACCCTAATTTTAGAGGGGTCTGCCTGGATTCCATCAGAATAGATAAAATGCTCCAACACTACCCCTTCACTCATCATCATATGGCACTTTTCAGTGCAGCATGTTAAAACCTTTTCCAATTTTTTCAAATATTCTTCAAAGTGTTTTCCATAAAGAGTAAAATAATCCATGAAAATTTACATACTATCATTAACCAATTCTGAAAAGATTCCAATCACAGCTCTTTGAAATGTGGCTGGTGCATTGCATAAGCCAAAGGGAAGTACTCTGTATGCAAAAGTTCCCCGGGAACAAGTGAAGGTAGTTTTATCCTGGTCTTTAGGAGCAGTCTGGATTTGATTGTACCCGCTAAACCCATCCAGGAAGGTGAAAAAATTCTTCCTGGATAAGGTGTCAAGTACTTGATCAATGAAAGGCACGGAAAAGTGATATTTCTGTGTTGCCTTGTTCAACTCTTTATAGTCCACAAAGAATTTCCATTTACCATTCTTCTTGGGTACTATCACGAGTGGAGACACCCACTCACTCTATGAAATGGCATATATAAATCTTGCTTCCAAGAGTTTCTTAATTTCTTCCTTCACTATGTCCCTAATATTGGGATTCATTCTTCATTGAGGCTGGCACACAAGCTAGGAGTCACTTTTGATATAAATGTTGTGGGTGCATAGATTAGAAAGGATTCCCTTCATGTCTGTGTAATCCTAGGAAAATGCCCCCTTGTGTTTTTTTAAGAGAGTGATTAGGTGTTCCTGTTCATTTGGGGAAATACTAGGATTGATATTCATGGCTTTTACATACTCTACCTCGACAGGAACATTTTTTGAATTTTTCAACACTAGAACTATGTGAGTATCACTGACTAATGCCTCCTCTATGAGATTTTCTTGTTCCTCTTCACCTAGAGTAGCATTCAAGATCTGATAATTTTTCTTATTGACAGAAGTGGGTTCACTGATGAAATTATTAATGGCATCGTCTTCAGTTTCATCTTTAAAATTCAAGGCCTTCCCTATCATTAATATTGGTTGAACGCCCTCTTCTTCCTCTGGTTCCATCCATAACAGAGTTTCAACTTCTAATCTTGTCGAGCTAGAGGATAGAGAGTGAGGTTCTTTATCTCGATTCCATCTGATATGGTCATACACCTAGACCGATAGCTGATGCAAGCATCAGATGTAGCTAACCAGAGCCTTCCCAGGATCAATAGGTGTCCTCCTAGCTACGATTTAGGTTATAAAATCAAAAAGTCAACAGGATATTCCCATGAATCAACTGAGATAACGAGGTCATCCAAGGTTCCTTCAGGTTAATAGTAGATCTATCTGCTAGTAATAAAATGGTAGGAGTTGGCATGAGATTAGTGAGCCCAAGTTTCCTTACAGTTTCAATGGTCATGACGTTAATTTCTACACCTAAGTCTACCAATACGTTGGGTATTTGTGTGCTCCCAATCTGCACAATGACAGTGGGATTCCCAGGATCACAGTATTTGGCCAAGAGGGTTTTCCCCATTATTAATTCAGAAAATTTCCCTATGACATGAAGAGTGGGAGGATCCCTAGGTTTTCTTCTTGGTTTCCTTGTACACAGATCCCAAATGGTTCTGGCATAGACAGGTACATCTTGAAGGGCCTGAAGGACTAGAATTTTAACATAGAGATTTGTTAACTCTCCTAAGAGGTTAAATTGAGGTTGTCCCACTACCTTTGGTAATATTAATATTTCAGGGTATGGTGGTTCTCTAATCAATTGTGTAGGCTATGTGTTGATAAATGTGTCTTCTTGTGTTTTATTCGGCATATTGGTAGGATGTTCAACATTTTCAATAATGGGGTCGCTGTATTGGGTAAATACTATTGGTTCATCCTTTCTTCATGCACAGAGGATGGAACATCCTCAATGACCGAAGGCTCCACTATCCTCCCTAATCGTAAGCGGATGTCGTTACAGGGTACTGGAGTAATGGAGTAAATGGGCATGTTGGCAGTCTCAAACTGATGGAGTGCTTTATTAGTTGGGTTGGGGTTAGGTTGAGTAGGAAGATGTGGTCATATATGCATATTGGAGATAGCATTATTTTGGAGTTGCAGCTGCGACTGTCGAGAAGGCTGAGGGTATTGTTGAGGAGGGTATGGTTGATGCAAAAATGTTTGATGTGGAGGTTGTTGAGGAGGTTGGTTATGGGGAAACTGGTTCCCTTGATCGAAGTTCCTCCATCCAAGAGACCAAGAATTTTGTTGGTTTGGTGGTTGTGGCCAAGGGTTCCAGGAGTTAAAATTTTTCATCGGAGGTTGAGAGGGATACCATTAATGGTTAGAATAAGGTGAAGAGAATTATGTATTCATGTGCTCCATATTATTCCAATTATTCATGTTATTCAGAAATGGAAATGAGCCTAGAGCCATACCTTGATTTCAAGGTTGCTAGGGCTTTTTCTGTGCAATAAAGTAGGGCGGTTCCACATCTAGAGTTGATGCCTACATAACTGCCTTCACTTGAGGTAGTGAAGGGCATTGTTTTGTGTCATGCTTTATCTCACACAGCTGACACACTTCTACCTTGTCGAGAATGCACTCCTTCAGAGGGTGGTTCTTTCTTTAGGGTAGAATATACCAAGTGTGAGATCCTCTACTACTTGTTTTTGCTTTGTCCTTAGGACACCTATTTTTGAGGAGATGGAGCTCATCACTTATGTCTTAAATTTTTTGAGGAGATTTCCTATTTCTGCCTAGGTGGCTCCTCCATTAGATGAATTTTGTGTTCTATCGAAGACATCACATTCTAATTTGTCCTGTTTGTCCCGTTTGTTGTTCCTAGAAGATCCCCTGGAATACCTTTTGCATAGTTCAATGATCTTTTCAAAGGACTCCTTTGAGATATCCCTATTTCCTAATAGGTTCAACATGTCTAGGAAATATTCCCTAATCCCATGAATTAGGATTACTTTGAGCACATCTAACCCCATATTAGTCTGTCCAACTCTTTGAACATTATATAAAATCCTTTCAACAAAATACTCCAGAATTTCATCGTCCCTTTACACCATTTTAAATAGTTCTTCTCTCTTATCCTTGGTATTGAAATACTCCTAATATTTCTCCAGGAACACATGTTTCATCTGGTCCTAGGTATTGACAGTTACCCCACTCAGGCTCATGAACCAATGTAATGCATTGTCCTTCAGAGTGGCAGGAAAAAGTTTCATCTTCTGTGCATTGGTTGTGTAGTCGTAGCTACGACAAAGGATGTCAAATTCAAAAATAAATTCATCCGGATCCTCTGCCACTTTTCCATAAAAACGAGGGAACACCGATGGTGATATATTTTTCATGAAGGATATCCCCTTAGTTTGTTGAATTGGGAACTGGAGTGTAGCAACCGTCCCTTCAGGTGGGGAGTTACCTGCGTGATGCTAATTTTCACCCATTTATTCTTCATGATGTTCGAGATCGCATCTGTTGCTCATGTCTTCTTCTGCTTTATCCTCTTTGTTCTTTTACTGATCGTTAAATTTTTTATGGAACTGTGTCCACTCCTCTTCAGTCATAACCTTACCGCTAATGCGATATATCAAATCTCAGTCAGCTGATCCTACAATACTAACTCTGTCTTCCTCCGTGAGGATATTCAAGGGTGTTGCAGCTCCTCATGTGTTTTCCATGATTGAAAGTAATGCTACCACTCTAGGGGTAACTGGGATTCTTCTAATAGGTGTTTCTTGATGGTGATACCTAGTAGAAGAATTGGTCCTATCAACCACATCATCAATGAATGCCCTTCTTCCCAATGCTGGATTTCACCCACGACCTCGACCACCTACAATATTAGTGTTTTGTGGGGTTCTGGGATTTATAGGAATGTCACAATGTACCCTTCTCGTATTCATGCAACCCAAAACATGCAAACTTAAAAAATGAAGAAAAATGCATAAATATAATTATTGGATGCAAGTACTACAGTGTCTAATAATTATCCTCTGCGGGAATGGTGCCAAAATATTGGGCACCCTATATGCAAGTTTATTAAAGACGACATACAAAGTGTTCAATATAATTTTTCAACCCAAGGAAGTCTCTTATTTCAAGGATAATGCGCACTATATATGATTTAAACACTAAGTAGTTGATGCTGTAAATGAATGACCTTACTTTCCTGTTCAACCGAACTCATCCCATAATCTACTTAATCTAGCTTACCTTCTTAAGAATGCAATCGCAAATACCTTCTTACAATCGTTAATATAGAATTAAAAGATTCAGGAAATAAACATCTAGATTAATTTTGGAGAAAGCTTAATCCTCAATTACCAAGCCATCTAAATATCAATCTCAACTATCTTAATTTGACTTAATCTAGGAATTCAAAGTACATGAATTAATTTCTACAAATATAAATGTAAAGGAATAAACCACAAGGATATAAAGAAAAAAAAATTCTAAGAACTAGGGATGAACAAGGCTGTCACAGCTATCACACAGTTGCATAAGAAAATGTTAACCTACACAGTCAACTCTCACACCACACCACTACAGTTTATAGGGGATGCAATTACTGATCGTTCAAATGAACAGACGACAAATTGATGACTGTTGCAGCTTACTTTAAATAAATGGATTTATCATAAAATTCAAACCACACAAAAGAGTAAATAAAATACCTAATTAACTCAGCAATCCCTGTGGGAAGGTGGGCCCAGACTTCACACAGAGATGATGGAAGTAACACATGTTAGAACGTCGATATCTGAAGAATCAAACTCCTTGTATTAAAATAGTAGATGAACACACAAAGGCTCAATCACATCTTATACAATATATTTGATTAATTTCCAACCCCTGGCTCAGAATAGTTCCCAGTATTTATACAATTACAATCATAACATCTTCCCACTATTATCAGGCAGCCATGAAGATATCTGATCTCCAGGCTGCCCCAATTATGATAAGCTATTACAGCTGTGGCAAGATGGAAGAAGAAAATATAGGAAGACGATTACTTAAGATAGAAATGACAATCATGATCAATCGAGCAGATACTCTGTGGATTGCAACTATTCTTGAGCAGCGATGCACTATTGCACCCGAATATGTTGCATCCTATTACATCTACCTTTATATAGCTTGCATGCAATAGTATCATTTACCGCGTCCTTTGGGAAACCATGGAATGGATGGCGATTATCTCAACAATGCATATTCATTCCTCTCTTGGAATTTTCAACATGCTACACCTGTATCCTTTACATATCGAAATATCTTTATAAAACCACCATATGTTAGCATAATTCAATAGATGTAGAGCCCTGATTACAACAATCCTAAGCATTAATAAAATAAAACAATGATTAACCATACCTGTATGAATTGAGGGACCAAGTGAAGGAAAAACATTTGTTTAGTGTACATAATGGAGTAAGGTGAGGCAAAAAGAGGTAGGTAAAGGTGGTCAAAAAGGGGTCGTTTCTAGGCCCAACAAGAGCAAGAAGAAGTCCAAGAAGGACTTGAGCAAAGTTTGATGTTTTTCTTGGAACCGGTATGGAAACTATGCTTCTTAGTGTCCTGAGAAGAAGAAGAAGAAGAAGGAAAAATATATAGTCATTGTAGCTACAGTATAGGAAGCAGACTTTGCGAGAATATTTGAGAAGGAATTCTCGTTGTTCTCCCTTATTTCTAGTGCCGACAATAATAGAGTAGTTTAGAATGGTATATTGATAGTGGAGCCTCACATCATATAACTAGAATATGGCATATATTTTGTATCATTGCTGAGACTGTTCCTGATCGGTTCGTTTAGTCAGAAGGTGTACATCCACGTTTTGTGCGAGGAGTTGGAAAAGTCAGATTCCAACTTATTCATGGAGGATACCTTGATTAAGATGGGGTCCTCTTTGTTCCAGGGATGAGGGTAAACTTGCTCTCGGTCTCTACCCTGGAAGATGCAGGGTATTCGACAATGTTCCAAAGGGGACATGCGTACATTTTTCTAGATAGAGATGATCTGGGACATGTTTATATATACTCAAAGAGAGCGGGACTGATTGATTCACATTTTATTGGTGATCAGTTCAATGAGTTGTACAAGTTTAGTGCACAGCCCACAGTTGATGATTCATACAAGGAGTAGGAGGATCCTAAGGCTGCAATGGCACCAAGGGTATAGAGTCTCAAGTTCTGATGGAAGAGAGGGAGTCTCTTCTAAGTACTAGCAGTATCCTCAGCCAACATGAGCAAACCAATGCTCAAGAGTGGGTATTTGATTCTCCTAGGAGCTCAGGGTTTAGGGTGGCTGCCAAAAGGTTGTCTTCATATTCGAGTTCAGTTTAGGCTGTAGCATTGGTCCTAGGTTCAGAAGGAGCTCCTACATGTAATTTCCTGGTTTTGACCCCATTACCTTAGATGTATATGATGTATAAATTGTAAATGATCATGGTGTGGAGCTAAAGGCCAAGGCCCCACCATTGATCGGTTATGTTATGTTTGGATTTGAATTGTCACCGATGGTATATCGGGGCATGTAGCATACGTTCTGAGTTATCCTCATGTAAATATGCATCTATAATTAAAAATAAACACAACCAGCTACGGTCGCAGCAACTAAATCGAAAGGGGCATGATTTTCCCAAGGATGAGGATGTGGGGGGGGATTTTTCAATCTTGAGCCAAAAAAAAGGGGAAAAACCCATGTGTCATCCTCTTTTGTTTTATCCCAACCACCTTTAATTAATAATTTCTGCTGGTAGCTGAGGGAAGTTATGGCAGTTAATTGTTTTTGGTGTGGGGTGGCAGGACTGTCAGCCCATGCCTCCACGCACACTCCACCCATAGTTGACTTATGAATGGAAAGGAAAAACGACTATCATCTCTCACGCAGACATTCTTCTCCTCTCCACGAGTTGTTGGGTTTTACCCATGCGATTTTCTCCTGCAAATTTGCGTCCTCTCCATTGATGTGCATTCTCACACAGAGGGATTCCTTCCCGTTTTGTTCCTCACGCACAGGAATTTCCTGGGTTTTACCCACGTGGTTTTCTTCTGCGGATCTGTGCATAGTGTGGCCATATCCTTTCCTCACGGGTTGATTGTGGGTTTTGCATTGTTGCTCACTCTCACCCATAGGCTGAGAGACTGTAATTTCTTCCACAACTCGGTCTGTGTATGTTTTCTTGGTGATTTCGTTGCCCAGGACGTGCTGTGTTTTTCCACATTGTTGGTTGTGTTGGTTGTGGTATTCCTTACATGCTGGGGGCTGTTGTAAATTCGTCGAAGAGTCATTTTGGCCACGATAGGGCCAATAATGACTCAGAATTCGTTTTCCCTATTTAAGCTGTGACATTTGACTTGATTACATACATGCAATTGTTGGTCTTCAGACTGTGAGAGGAGAAGGGATGTTGGTTTAGTTTTTCTTGATAAACCTGGTGGCTGGAACCACACAAACAGAGCTAGAGGGTTGGCCTTCTTCTCCATCACCCCTGAATAGCACTGGAAGGGAATGCAGGGCCTGAGGGACTGTGTAGCAGAGAAGGGACTTATTCCTTATGTTGGGTGTGGATGGGTGTCTTATAGGTCAGGCTAGATCTGGTGTAGGTGTCCTTGGCTCTGTAATGAGCTCCCTAGCTTAGCAATATGCCTTCTCTAACTCCCTAATGGCCTAATAAACCCAAATGTGTTGGCTTGGCTATGTTTTGTGTATCCCTAGCTATGTGTAAGCCTGCTTGTTCCCTTATTCCTTGGATAATCATGCCCAGCTCGGGGGTGGCAGCGCTGCTGAGAGATTAAGGAGCACGCTGGCCTATGGTTGGGTGGAACGTTGTAGCGACGTAGCTGGTTGCGGAAGGAGTTCTTCATAAGATAAGTGATCTATCCATTTTACTTCTGCAACTGTAATGTCTGTTAATGAATATCAAATGAACATGTTGAATGAATGCTGGCTTAAATGTATGATGTTTCTGCTGTGTATGATAGATGATTGCATCTGTTCATGATAAATGTTCATGTGTGTATGTTTAAGCATTCTGTTTATGAATTTTTAAGCATGTACATGTTTATGGGGCTCTTATCCCGGTTGGATAATGTTTGGGTCGCGTCCTCTTTGCCGGTCGAAGGCTTGGGGACTTGACACTACAACGAATAGTGTGATGGATTTGAGGACGAGACCTATTGATGATGGCAGTGAGTCCCGCCCTCACTAAGAGGGAGTGTTAGAGTTTTTGCTCTGAAGGCACTCCGCCTGTTTTGTCTTGTATTCAAAAGTGACCATGCACTACCTAGTCTACTTTATTGTGTATTGTTATTTTCTAAAGTTTAAAAAGACTCTTATGTAAATGGGACATTTTATAAATTATTGCCTTACTTTAATTTTATAAAGTGACTTTATGATAAAGTGCACTTAGTTCATAAAGTAAATGTGACTTTATTAAAATTAAATGGAACCACTTTTGTGGGGAAGTTTCTCAACCCTTGATCTTCAAAATGAAAGATTTAATCTTGGCCTTTGGATTTAGGGATTGGGAAGGTGAAAAGTCACTCTCAAGTTATAAGAGAGACCCTAGGGTAGTGTGCAAGAAAAGTTGAAGGAAAACATTTCGAAGAGTGAGCATTTGGCTGAGTTACTTGCAAAGAGAGAGGGAGTTGCAATTTTTCTCAAGTGGGCATGAATCCCAAGGAGAAATTTTTTTTTCTCAATAGGGAACGAATCCCAAAGAGATGGGAATTTTTCAAGGCATTTAGTTTCTACTGAGTTGTACTTTTTTGTACGGTACAACAGAGGCACATTTTTTGAGGAAAAAATTCTAGGCATGATTTTCGAGGAGAAGCAAGACAAAAAATTTCAAGCACATAAATCTGTACACTTCGTATGATTTTGTACAGTTCTATACATTCCATACATTCTACTGGTGGCACAAAAATTGAGGTGGGAACATAATTCGAGGTGGGAACATAAATCAAGAAATTTGGTACACTCATTAATGCTGAAATAAATGTTGTTGTAAATCATTTTTTTTCCTAATAAATGCTGCAATAAAATTCTCTTGGACTGGTTTTCCCTGAAGTGGGGCTTTTCCAAGGTCACATTGACAAACAATCTACTGTTTTATGGGTTTATCATTTTGTTGTTTTTATGTGTATTTCCGCTGCTACAGACTTAGTTTTTTAGTGTTTCATCTTCAAGGTTGTTGGGTTTTATGCATGTGAAGTATTTTTTTACTTAATGACAGTAAAGTATGAAATCTGGGTTTAACTAAGTGTTTTCCAAAAGTCTGATTTTTTGTCAATATTTCTACATGATAGAGGTCTCATTGTTAAATTTATTTAGAAAACTAGGGGTTGAATCTAGACTAAACTTCACATATAACTTAAAATTCCGAAACTAGTTTAATAAAAATCTAATAGGAACTTAACCTTGGCATCTATTTAATAATTAAAGATGGAGATTCTAATTAATCTAATAAAAAAGACCTAGAGCATTTAATGAAACCGGTGGAGAATAAAAATTAGAGATATTTATCCAAAGAATAATGACTATAATTACAACCTCTAAAGTTAATTAAAACAACTTGGAATTGTAGAAATTTCTTACCTGCAACTATGCAGCTTCGTTAATGGATAAAATTTCCTACACACTTAAACACCCAGAATTAATAAAACACTAGCTATCTCTGACCTTAGGAATGGTAACTAGATAACTTTGGAACTACCACGTTCCTCCAAACCATGACCCGTAACTGTTCTTGGTTCTAATATGGCTCCCCCCGAGATGGCTCCAACATGAAAGTGATTTAGAACTCCTAAAGGTGGGTTGGTGCTATTTGGATAATCACGCTATGTATAAGCATGTGTGTTTCTGGGAAAAAAACTCTCCAAAAAATTATTCGTGAATAATAATTAGATCCGAAAGCCCCCTCTTGGCTTGGGTCTTTATATAAAATCTTTTAGGAAAGGGAAGTTGGTTTAAACATTAGTTAAATCAAGAATTCATTAATTTCTTGAAACTAATGTTTAATTGATTTATATGGAATTAATAGCTATTTTATTTACCTAGGAACTTTTTTACTAGTTCCTATTTGAACTTTAGAATAAAATATTTATTTAATTATTTTAGTTTATAATAACTATATAGAATCTCACTTATTATTTTAGTTATATTTATTTCCTTATATATATATATATATAAAACTATTCTTTTATTCATAATATATAATATTTACATAATATTCTTAATAGTTATTCATGCATCATATAACATAGTTTATTTACTTTGATGCTTCTCTTAGTTTACATTATCTCTTTGATCAAGGCCTCAGGTAGGGTTTGGTCGGTCAACTAGGTTAGGAAGCTCTAGATCCTTCTTGCATGTGGTAGTTCCTCTAGTCCTTGATGAGAAGTAGATTTGAAATTTCATTTAATCAACTCAAAATAAGTATGATGAGGGTTGGTTCTATTCAAATTCATTCTCACTCAACACACTTAACATTAGTAACCACTAGTGTTATTCAGAGAATAAACTCAACACTATTAATTTGGGTGTTACACTAGTGGAATTCTGAAGCCTTTCGCTCAACACTAATACTAGTATGTACTTGTATAATACTCCTAGGCATACAATGGGAAAATATCCAATGCTCTGGAGCTTATGCCCCACATCAATTTGGAATGCTCCAGGGATTATTCCCAACACTTTCAATCTTATATAACTCATGTGCTCCATAGGTTATGCTCAACATAAAATCTCAAAACTCATGTTCCCCAGAGATTATTCTCAACAAAAAATCTCATAACTCATGTGCTCCAGAGCTTATTCTCAACACAAAATCACATCACTCATGTGCTTCAAGGTTTATACCTAACACATTATATAACTCAATCATGAAACCAATATTTTTCACATTACATCACAATAATCATCTCAGTATATGTATATGCTAATCATACAATAATAAATCCAGTGCATCGTTACACTACAATAGTCCTTTTCCATCATGGTTCAAGCCCGACATATATAATCATATCTAAGATAATAAAACATATCCATTTCCTTCAGCCCAATATATCTAACTAATCAACATAACTCATGTGTAGTGGGGCATATTCCCAATATATAAACCTCTACATCAAAGTAATTGATATGCAATGGGGTTAATGCCCATTACAGTTAAGGTCAAAATTCAGGATATTACATCCTTCCGCACATAGAACAACACCGTTTCAGTGTTCTAAGTACTAGAAATGAAGTCATGAAACAAGGTGGGGTAAGCCTCTTTCATGGTGACTTCATTTTCCCAAGTGGCCTCATCGGCTCCAAAGTGCTTCCATTGCACTTTCAGTTGGACAATGGTTCACTTTCTGAGCCGTACATCTCTTTTCTCCAAAATATGAAGGGTTTTGGGTATAAAATCCCCTTCAGGTTCCACTTGTAGCAAGGACGAGTCAATAACATGTTTAGTATCATATACATATTTCTTCGATAAATATGTGTGAAAAACATTATGAACCTTTATATGAGTAGGTAAAGCTAATTCATACTCCAATGGCTGTCTCTTGGATAGTATCTCCAAGGGTCTACAAAATCTTGTTACCAAATTTCTGCACCTTCCCAATTTCAATGATATTCTCTTCTCTTTTACTTTTAAATAAACAAGTTCACCGATATGGTAATATTTATCTTTTCTTTTCTTATCCACAAATTTTCTGGTAGTCTTGTGATTCCTTGAGGTTCTGTTGTACTTTGGTGACTAACTATTCTAGGTCCTTTAGTAAGTCCAGCCCTAACATGAGCCTGTCCATCGGGTTATCCCAAGTCATCGGTGTCCTACATTTTTGGGCATAGAATACCTCGAAGGGACTCATTTTTGTTGAGGTCTAGTATCCGTTGTTATATCCAAACTATGTGAGGTGTAGATAATCCTTCCACTTTGGGGGATTGTTCATAACATACATTCTAAGCATATCCTCCATAATCTAGTTTACCCATTCTGTTTTCCTATATTTCTACCGATTGTAGGAGGTACTAAAATTTAACTATGTTTCTAAGCTAGAGAGAAAAGATTTCCAAAAGTTACTGGTAAAATTCGCAACTCAATCTGAGTTGATTGGCTTGGGTATCCCATGCAATCGAAAGATCTCCTTTAAGAATATGTCAGCAATGTGAACTTCCTTGTAAGTTGACTTAACTGGGATAAAGTTTGTCACTTTAGACAACTTGTCAACAACTACAAAGATGGAATCATTTTTCTCCTTTCTCTTTGGTAGAACCGTAATAAAATCCATAGTAAAAACCTCCCATTTCCATTCTAGAATGGGTAACGATTGTGGTAATCCTAGAGGATGTTGGTGATCATCTTTGGCCAACTAACACTCTTGGAATTTTTGTGATGAATAATGTTTTGTTGGCCTTTAAATTAGGCCAGAAGAAATGTTTCTTTACTACCGATATCATAGTTTGATATCTCGGATGCCCCGAGTAGGTATTTCGATGAAACTTTGTTAGGATGATGGACCTAATGTCTCCTTTATTTGGAACATATGGCCTCTCCTTGGACTACAATAGTCTCATCTCGTCTACCTTGTATTATTTTTACTGTTGAAACAACCTGTCATTGTTAATATTTTTGAGGAATTTATCATAGAAGCAGTCAAATCCGCTTTCCATTATAATCCTATTATGCAAATCCAAATCGGTTTGGGTCAAGGTTACGCCATTCAACATATGAGCTCGTTGACTTAAAGCATCATCGATTTTATTCTCCTTTCCCTTTATATTCTTTAATTCAAAGTGATACTCACTAAGGAAGGCCAACCGTCTGGCCTTCCTATCATTTAGATATCGTTGTTCTAACAAATACTTCAGACTCATGTTGTCTATATTCAAAATAAACTTCTTCCCCATGAGGTAGTGCCTCCACATCTTCAAGGCGTGGATAATGGCTGCTAGCTCAAGATCGTGGGTGGGATATTTTTGTTTGTGTTACTTTCATTTTTGTGACTTGTAATAGATTGCACAATCATTTTCCATGAGGACTCCACCAATTCCTTCGTTGCGGGCATCTGTGTAAACAACGAAATCCCCATCAGGATCCACAATTTGTAGTATAGGTATAGTAGTCAAAATCTCTTTAATATTCTAGAAGCTCTCTTCACACTTGGTTGTCCAAATTTTTTTTTCTTTATTTTGTAAGGAGGTCATGGAACATCAAGTCCTCAAAAATTTCTCAATGAACTTTCGAAAGTAACCTTTCAATCCCAAAAATTACCTAATGTCTGTGACACATGTACGGGTAGGCCATTCTTGTATGGCTTTAATCTTTTTTTGGGTCGACGGATATCCCTTTCTCAGAAATGATGTGACCTAGGTATTGTATCATTGGATTTTAAAAATCACATTTGCTAAACTTAGGGTAAAGTTTGTGTTCCCATAACACCCGTAGTACTATGGAGAGATATTACTCATGTTCTTCTTTACTCTTCGATTAATTTAGTATGTCAGCTATAATTACCAATACAAACTTATCCAGGAATTTACTAAATATATTGTTCATCATGCACATAAAATTTGTTGGTGCATTGATGATCCCACAAGGAATTACTACAAATTTGTAATGGATGTATCGAGTTGAAAAGGTTGTTTTGTATATATATTCATTACGAATACATACGTGATGGTATTCGGATCACAAGTCAATCTATGAAAATATATTTTCTCGTACGACTTAATCAAAGTCGGATATAACCACTCTCTATCAAATCCTGTAACTGTAACTTGAGCTCCACCAATTCTGGTGCACTCATGTGTTATGGGTATTTTGAAGCTGGTACTGACCCTGGTGTCAGTTCTATGGAAAAATCTAAGTCCTGATTTGGTGGTAATACCAATATTTCCTCAGGAAATACATCCTTAAAGTCCATGAGAAGAGGAAAGTAATCAATTTGTTGTTCTCTCTTAGGCACCACATCCTGGATGTTCACTACAAAAAGTTTTCATCCCTTACTAATACACTACTTCGCTTGAAAGGAGGATATCTATCTAATGGATGCCTTATTGGGTATGCCTTGAATCTTTGTTTGAATCCCTTGGATATCGGTGCACAATATTGACTTGTTTAGACAATCACGCATGACCTGGTGTTGTTCCAACCAGTCCATGCTAATAATTATGTCATACAATCCTAAGGGTAATATTTTTAGATATACCTTAGATGGAAACCCGTTCATGTCACCTCACAATCTCTCACTAGTTCTATAACCTTTATTTTTGTACCAGTGGATAATTGTACCAGCCATGGTTTCTCATGTCTTACTTGTTTTAGTTTACATGTGTCAACATTCTTTGGTGATACATAGTTTAGACAAGAATAGGGATCAATTAAAATCTAAATCAAAGTGTTTGAAACCTTACCTTCTATTTTGACCGTAGTGGCTTCATGGTCCACTTGTTGATCGTCAAGTGCTGCATAGATCCTAGGTGTACTAGCAATGTCTTCAACCGTTGGTTCTTCCTATATACTGTGAAAGACTCCATTAGTCTTGTTTGGACAATATTTGGAAGGATGAGATCCTTGGCGTTTCCAATAGCTAACCTATAGAGAGGCAGGCTTGGCTCATTCGTTTGTTGTTGGTCTATTGGTATTTGGTGCAGGCACAGTTGGTTGTGCCATTAGAGGAAATTTCAACTCAAAATCGGCCTTTCAACCATAATACAAATTCCATGTCATCATGTGTTAGCCAATGAATTTTTTTTTAATTTGAAATACCGTATAGGTCTTAAACAATTTTTTAATATAAATTTGGGGATAGATATCATAATTTTTTGTTTTTGTTTGTATTTTCAACATACCTCCTTGTTTTTTCACTTAAATTTTGAGTGGGAGAGCTCCCTGGATGTAGAATTAAATCCCGCATCAAACGAATATGCACACTGCATAATTTTGATGGGCCCCATTACCCCAAAAACAAGAAATACCTGAAAAAACATTAGAGGAAATTTGGGGTCTAAAATAGGCCTTATAAGAAAATGCAGCAATAATAAATTTTGTGAGTTGGAATTCAATAACCAATAGAATTTCAATAAAATGAGTCAACCATAATGGTTGAATTGACATATTTGTCATAAAAGAAGACTACTTTTTTGTTCGTATTTTCAACATATCCCCCTCTGTTTTTACTCAAATTTAAGGTGAAAGAGCTCGTTGGATGTGGGATTTAATTCTGCATCTAATGAGTATCCACACTGCATACTTTTGATGGACCCCGCTACCCCTAAAATAAGAAATACGTGAAAAAATGTGATGATGATGTCATCATCAAGATTTTTCAAGCATTTCTTGTTTTTGGGGTAGCGGGGTCTGTCAAAAGTATGTAGTGTGGGTAATTGTTGGATGTGGAATTAAATTCTACATCCAACGAGCTCTTCCACTCAGAATTTGAGTAAAAACACAGGGAGATATGTCAAAAATATGAACAAAAAAGTAGTTTTTTTAATTCTTCCTCCAAAATTAATAACTGTTATTTTATTATTTTAACTATTATTTTATCATTTTCCTTAGGAGGCCCATTTTAGACCTCAAATTTCCTCTAATGCATGATTATGACATAATCATCACGTTTTTCAGTTATTTCTTATTTTTGGGGTAGCAGAGTTCATCAAAAGTATGCAATGTGGGGCCTCATTGGATGAGGAATTTAATTCTACATCCAATGAGCTCTCTTGATCGAAATTAGAGTAAAAACACAAAGAGATATGTCAAAAATACAAACAAAAAAGGTAGTTTTTTTCTTTTCTTCCTCAAAAATTAATAAATATTATTTTATTATCTTAACTATTATTTTATTATTTTCCTTAGGACGCCCAGTTTGAGTTGAAATTTTCTCTAATGGCCTATGTTGTTGAATTTTCTGTTAGATGGAAAATTATTGTTTTATTTTCTGTAAGGTGCTGGTTTAAAACTAGGTTTTTGATTGTTTGAAAAGGTCTTAGACTTGTCTTGACTTTTGTTTATGTTTTCTTGCGTCAGTTGTCCATCCTTGCAACAAATTCTAGCTTTGTTTAGTGTAGTGTCCATATTTTTTGTCCTAGAAAAATCAATTCTCTCTTGAAGATTTGGACAAAGATACCCCAAAAATTGTTGTATATTCACATTTCCATCCTTTATGTAAGGTACGTATTGTAACAGATCAAAAATATGTTGATGAAGGAATCCATGGTCGTGGAGCCCATATTTAACTCATGAAATTATTTCACTTTTGTGTCAAAGAATCTCTTAGACATCTATTTTTCCTGAAATATTCCGAGAAAATTACTACATCTGATTTCTTTTACTTCATCCTTTTTGTCATTCTTTATTTCTCTCCAACATATGGCTTCTTTTCCATTTAAATTGTAAATGTCCACTTGGGATTTCATCTCACTGGAGTAGTTGTGTACTCAAAATTATTTTCTCATACTCAGGATCCATTTTTCATCCTTCTCCTCGGCATTCATCTCTCCTTAATAGGTTTGGGATTTTATCTTTCAAGATTCTCCTTGAATTTTTCCATCATTTTTCTACCTCTTCCTGCAAGGGGAGAGAGAACCTTCACTAGAAGAATTGTGATGTTCATTTTTTGGAAAATCAGGTGTGTGTTCCTCTTTTTATTCTTCCTTTGCATGATTGGTCTTGATTTTATGATGATACACTTCCTTGGATTTATTGGTTGAATGGGTAGGATTTCCATGAGTTTTTACTCCCTTCATGTTTCGAAGTAAAGCTTCATTTATTTATCTTTGCTCTTTTTTGTCACTCATGTTATCATATTTGAAGCTTTGTAACTCTGCTTGGAGACTCTGTATCGTTTTCATTATGTCAAAAAGTAATTCCACCACCAGTTCTTCTTCTCGTGTTGGGGAATTCAAATTCTCTTATTAGCTATTGTCCTCTTCTGTATTCATGATTTGGATTGTTTCTTAAACATGCAATTTAAACATTTAATACCAAATAGTTTTATGTTAGTTCATAAAATTACAACTGCCATTTTGAAATGTTTATTTCTGCAACGGATGTTCAGTAGCACGCATTAGGTCTCTTAGTGTTTGAAAATGGGCTCTAATACAACTTATAATGTACCTAAAATTCATAAATATTTTTTTTTTGATTTCGTAGGGCTAATAATACTGCTAAGATATTAAGGGACATATTTTCTTAACCGTGGAATTATAACTTGATAGAGAATTGTGCCTAAGTTCTGGTTTTTTTTTTTTATGTGATTCCTACATGACAATTAGGTTTAAATGTCATTATTCTATTTCTGATGTACTTTGTACTGTGTACATGTTATCTAGTTTACTAATGCTCTAAAAAAAAAATTCAGGATTGATTTTATATGACTTTATCTATTTCTTATACCATTCATGCCATGTTATTTAAAGGAGAGGCATGGAAAAATTTTCCCTGACGACTCACTCGAAAAGGTAAGGAATTCCTACGATACTGGGCTTACTTAGTTCTTGCGAACTAATGCATGATGTGTCTATTCTTACTGCATGTGACTAGCCGACAATCTTACACTATATAAGTGTGAAGAAGGAAAATAAAGAACCTAACACCTATAACTTACTATTCCTAAATACTAAGGGTTTTTTGTCCATGCATTAAAACTCTATGCTCAAAAAATTATCTCAAACTATAGGGAAGAGGGTTTAAAGCTCAATGGGAATTTTATTAATATTAACAACTATGGAGTATAGGGTTTACATTTAAATGGAAACATGTATGAAGTTTCAGACTATAGAGTAGTGGGTTTACATTTAAATGGAAAAATGTATGAACTTTCAAACCGTAGAGTAGGGGGTTTTGATTTGAATCCTAGTAGAGGCTTGTTGGTGCTTTTAATGAGCCCAGGTGAAGGGAAGTGTGGATCATCCATGATGGCCCAAGAAATAACCCTCTTGCTAGTGTTTTTTGCAGCTCATTTGCAATGTTTCTCATTTCATGGAGACGGGGATAAGCTCCACCATTGGAGCTGTTCAGACTGTGTTAAGAGTTACAGTGCTAACGCGAAATTATAAACATGTATGCAAACATCCCATTAAGTTTTAATGCATTCACATTTTGTTTTTTTTAATCTTTCAATGCGTACTTTTAATGGCCTCTATTTTATTTTTCAAGTTTGGGGACAAGCGTGAGTGCTCTGGATCGTTGGAAAAGGGAGGAGGTCGAAAACATTTTTCTCTGGGGTAATCCCATATGATGAGGGCTTTTACCCAACTAATAAGTTGTTTATGGGGATGCAGGGTTTTATCTATGAGAAGAAATGCAGCTAGCCTCCCAATTGGGATTCGACAGGGTTTGGAGAAAAACATTGGTTATGCTTAGTTTTTAGTTATGTAGGCTGGCTTAGTGGCTCTCAGCCCATCAGGGCATTTTGTATAAAGAGACAACTGTGCAAAGTTTTAACTCTGCGTTGGATGAATGTAATGGTATTTGGTTTAATTTATTTGGCTCTATGTTTTTTCAACGATCATTTTGTTTTTAGTTTATAATGGATGAAATTATAATTTCATCAGTTCCATTGCTTTGGAATGGAACTACAATACTACCATTTCGATATTTTTTTGTTTGTCGGTGGAATGTAGTTCGGTTATTATCGCACGCTGTGATCAATGGAAATGATTCACGATTTTTAAATGTATTTTCGATTTGTAATTTATTATATTGTTTATATCCTAGGAATTTATCTTTTGTTAATAAGAACAAGGAAAAAATCCCTAGCTTTGCTTGATTTGATTTTTGTTGTGGAGATTCTTATCTATGGTCTATGAATTAGTTGTATCATTTTCATGAAAGGTGTTCTGTAGGTTTTCGAGGGAAACCCTAGATTTATTTATATGTTTTAAATAATGCTTTGGTTGTTTAAAGGATGTCATAATGGCGTGGCCCAAGCCTTTCCTATCTAGCGCAACCTGTACGTCTACTGTGTTAATACTTTATATACCGTATGGAAAAACATATGGTGAATCTTTATGGATTCGGTATGTAGTTTTGATAGTGGGTGTAATGTTTTATTATTGTTCATTGTATAAATTTTTAATGCTCCTAGTCAGGACTTAATGTGATTTGATCTTGGGTTTTCATCGTTGGCCGGTGGTTGGATTTTCATTATTTGTTGATATTGTTAAGCATTGTTATATCATTATTTGTTAATATTGATAAGATAGAGCTTATGGGATCGAATGTGGGGTTTGAATTATGGTTATGTGTATAATGAAATTATTATAATGTTTTTGTAGATAATTTTAAATTGGAAACATAGTAGATGCATGGCCTATCCTTAATAGGATTCGATGGTAGGTGAATGTATAAGGTTTAAATTCTTTACTTTGTATAATATTTGGATTTAATAATGTAAACGTTATTCCTATGGAATCATTGATAGGCTCTCAGATTTTGTATGAGGAATTATGAGGATTATGTTGGTGATTTAATTGGTATTATGGTAGAGAAGATAGATGATATAAATTGGTATTCTTTGTTTCTAGAAAATGTAATATGGTATTCTTTGTTTCTAGAAAATGTAATATGCTAACGTTGGCGTTTTAGGTTATGTGTTTGAGTTGTTTAAGGGATTTGATCCTTGGTTTATGTGTATCCATATGTTTATTAATTGTTTTATTGTATAAGCAAAGTTTATTTAATATTTGGTTTATTTATTTAGTTTTGTTTAATATCTGGTTTATTTTAATAAGGACATAGACCTTTACAAAATTCTCTGCAACTTTATGCTTAAGGATTTTATCTTATTTTTACTCTATTTTAAATTGAGGCATGAGTTGTGATGTAGGGTTTAGTTTTAGTATGTTGACAGAGTTTTGGTTGTTAAATTTATTTAGAAAACTAGGGGTTGAATCTAGACTAAAACTTCACATATAACTTAAACTTTTGAAACTAGTTTAATACAACTTGAATAGGATTTTAACCCTAGCATCTATTTAAGAATTAAAGACTGAGATTATAATTAATCTAATAAAACAAACCTAGAGAATTTAATCAAATTGGTGGAGAGGAAAAATTACAGATCTTAATCCAAAGCATAATCACTATAATTGCAACTTGCAAACATAATTAAAACAACTTGGAATTGTAGAAACCTCTTACGTACAACTATGCAAATCTGTTAATGGATAAAAGATTATGCACAATTAAACATGTAGAATTAATAAAATACTATCTATCTTTGACCTTGGGAATGATAACCAAATAACTTTGGAACTAGCATGTTCCTCCCAACCATGACCTAGAACTGTTCCTGGTTCTAATCTAAATCCCCTAGAGTTGGTTCCAAAATTAAAGCAATCTATAAATCCTAAAGGTGGGTTGTTTCTATTTGGATAATCGGGCTCCGTATAAGAACGCTTGCTTTTGGGAAAAAACTCTCCAAAAACTTACTCAGGAATAATCATGAGATCCCCAATCCTTCTCTTGGCTTCGGTCTTTATATAAAATTTGTTAGGAAAGGGGACTTGGTTTAAACTTCAGTTAAATCAAGAATTCATTACTTTCTTGAAAATAATCTTTAATTGATTTACATGGAATTAATAGTTATTTTGTTTAACTAGGGAATTTTTTACTAGTTCCTATTTGAACTTTAGAATAGAATATTTAATTAATTATTTTAGTTTATAATAACTATATAGAGTCTCACTTATTATTTTAGTTATCTTTATTTCCTTATATATATAATTATTCTTATATTCATAATATATAATATTTACATATTATTCTTAATATTTATTCATGCATCATATATCATAGTTTTATTTACTTTGATGCTTCCCTTAGTTTACATTATCTCTTTTATCAAGGCCTTGGGTAGGGTTTGGTCGACGAACTAGGTTAGGGATCTCTAGATCCTTCTTGCATGTTGGATTACCTCGTATATGGTGTTAGTTCTTCTAGTCCTTTATGAGAAGTAGATTTGAAATTTCATTCAATCAACCCAAAATAAGTATGATAAGGGTCACTGCCATTTAGATTCATTCCCACTCAACACACTTAATTTAAGTAACCCCTAGTGCTATTCAGAGCCTAAGCTCAACACTATTAATTTGGGCATTACAGTAGTGCAATTCCATAGCCTCTCGCCTAAAACGAATACTAGGATGTACTTCTATAATACACCTAGGGACACAGTGTACAAAGATCTAATGCTCCAGAGATTATGCTCAACATCAATTTGGAATTTTCCAGGGCTTATGCTCAACACTTCCAATCTTATATAAATCACGTGTTCTAGAGATTATGCTCAACAAAAAATCTCATAACTCATGTGCTCCAGTGTTTATGCTCAACAAAAAATCGCATAACTCAGGTGCTCCATAGCTTATGCTCAACACAAAATCACATCACTCATGTGCTTTAGTGCTTATACCCAACACATTATAGAAAACAATCATGCATTCAGTCTTCTGCACATTGCATCATAATAATCATCTAAGTATATATATATATGTTAATCACACAATAATAAATCGAGTACATCATACCACGAAAATAGTCCCTGTCTTTCAGGTTCCAATCCCAACACATATAATCATATACAAGATAATAAAGAATGTGCATTTGATTATACCCAATATATCTAACTAATCAACATAACTCATGTGCATTGGGGAATACACAAAAATATATAAACATCTACATCAAAGTAACTCATATGCAATGGGGCTCATGCCCATTATAGTTACAATAAAAATTCGTGATATTACACCACCTTTCAAACCTTGTGTCAAAATAGGGTGAACTGACATATGAGATACCAAAAATAAAAGTCGCACTTCAATGAAGAGGAATGTGTCACATCTACATCCTTTGTTGAATAAAATAAAATTTTTACACGTGCTTTGGATCAAATAAACACCTTAACTACATAACCCACTTTTGTTTCCCATTCAACCTACAACCCCTTGCTTCTATGTGTCCACTTGATATTCTCCCATGAAATATCCCAACCAACATTTGTGATGACATATTAACCACTTCATTTAATTTAACATCCTCCAAAACTACTTGATATTGGTAGCATTTTTTTTGTTTTGTTTTAGGCACTACCTCTACTTCATGTAAGAGGCAATCACATGTTATATTGCTTTAGAAACCTTCTCCTCACATTCCTCCTGACAAGATATCCAACTCTATCCTTTACAGATTCACATTCACCATGCCCCCTTCCATTAATATGCACATTAATAATCTTTGAATTCTTACAAAAAATATATCCAACCTTGAAATAAATGACTACACCCTCACCAAAATCATTTTGAAAAATTCCATGAATACGAAACCCAATCACTAAACTACCATCGTAAACTACCAAATGACAAGAAAAATCAACTTGGGCATTTTTTTTCGATGAAAATGATAGTCCACCTGTTATAAATTTTGAAATCATTCCACCATTAATTTAAATACCTTATCAGATAATAAGACCAATACCAATTTATCTTTCAATATTTCTTCCTTTGATTTTTCCAAGATATCCATGCATTAATTTAAGAAAAAATGTAGAATGTATATTGAGAATAATTAATAAAAAAATTACCACATGCAATAAGAAAGAAAAATAATTTACTAGTAAATAAAATTTTTACTTGCTATGTGCCCCTATAAAGGTTGGTATCCCTTCACTCATCTGGTTGTATTTCCATGGGAAGACCAATTTGTTTCATGATATCATTACTTGGTCAATAATTTTTTTTTTATATGAGTTATTATTAGAAACATTTGTTGTTTACATATATAATTGAAGTGATGTTATGTGGTACATTCCATCTAAGAATCAGTTAACTCTTCCCTTTTATGATACAAATGAAACCCCTTTTATGGTTATGAAAAACTATTGAGTTTATCCTTCTAGAGAGACTTTATTGGACCTTGACCTAGAGTTTGGAAATTGCATTCCCCATTTGTTGGATTAGGATTCTTCCTAATGAAATAAATGTTAATATCTCCATAATATTTGCAATATAAACAATTGTAAGGTACATTTTTGTAGTCCAAAATTTGCAGTATAAACAATTGAAAGGTACATTTTTGTAGTCCAAAATTTAATATTTTTGACTCTAATTTTTTCCACCACTCAATTGAAAGGTTTTATAGAAACTGTATACATTTCCAAGAAGATATCCAACTTACCATATAAACCCTTAGGATCTTCTCTTTCGAAAACTCAATAAGAAGGAAAGGAGATATAACCCAACACGTGTATCATAGTATGACTTTCCTTTATTAAGGAAAAACATCACAACCATTTAATGAGAGAAATATTGGAATCACTCCATTGATGCACTCAATTTTAGTTGGGATTGATGGAATTGGCCAACCATATTACAATTACCTTTTGAAGTGCCAATTTCCTCTGATTTCCTATTTCCCTTGTGTTGTTCAACCACTTGTTTTATAGAGACTAGAGAGAATTTGGTAAGGGCATTTTACCATTTGTTTGACCTAAATTATTCCTAAAGAAAATAACTTTAATATGGACATAATATTTGTATTATGAACAATTGAAACGTACATCCAAATTTTTCCAAATTTCCTATTCACCCACAACAAAACTAATACCCTCTAGAATTCCCTCCATGAGATCTATTTTGACACTAACTTTCACCACCACTCAATTCAAAGAATTCATAGGAACCATATATGTTTTCATGAAGATACCCAACTTATAGTATGTAACCCTAAAAGTATCTTCCTTCCAAAACTCAATAGGAAGGAAATATAATTTAACCCACACAAATATCTTAGGTCGCAACATCACAACTATTTAAAAGGAATTGATCTAGAACCATGGGCCACCATAGGAATTGTTCCCACCATAAATTCAATATTTCCATTGAACCCCTTAAACCTCATGTTAACACTATGTATGTTGAAATCCTCCAAATAAATGTCGAAAGGATATTGATGCTTTAATGAGCTTAGTAATGGATCAAGAGTAACTATAAACCATTGTCTTCAAGAAATGGTGGATAGCCATGGAATCCTCCAAATAAATGTTTAATGGACATTGATGCTCTGTTGAGCTTAGTTATGGCTCTAAAGAAACTATAGATTGTTTGATTTAAAGTATAGTGGATCTCAATGGATACCATGCATAATCCATTAACTCTAAATATGACAACAAAATCATCTAAATTTAGACACTAGACTAGGAAAATGGATGAAAGGAGAGAGAATATGAAAATGCATTTTGTGAAAAACCTTTCGATGAGAGGACAACCGCCACAAACTATGTAGAGAATCCGTGACGGTATAGTTCATTTCCTCACCATAAAAAAGAAGATTCTCATGAAAAAAAGGACAGTCACCACAAAGCATGTATCATTGTAGTTCATTGTCTCACCTTAAAGAGGAAGAGTAAACAGGTGAGAAAATCAAAGTAGGATAACATTGTACTATGAAATGATATTGGTTAAGTTTGATTCAATCTTGTTGGACGATCATTTTTTTGTGATTTTGTTAAGGAACAATGGCTCTCCCTTTTGGAAACTCATTATCCCTCTGTGATGTTTGGGTTGTTGACTAAGTCGAATAAGTTGAAATTTTAAGTGCAAAGGTGGCAGAAGGTAAAAATGTTTGAGGAGAATGAGGAACTACAAAAGTTGGACTTGGATTTATAGTCCCTTTCTAATGTTAGAGATGACTTCTATTTCTTCGATTATAGAAAAGAGAAAGTTCAGGATTTAGAGACAAAACAAGGCGACATTCTCTGGAAAAAAGAGGAGACCTTTCGTAAAAAAAGTAGAGTTGTTTGACTCAAGTCAGGAGATAATAATTCAAAGTTTTTTCATTAGTGCGCTAACCAATGAAGAATGTCGAACTCTGTCTTGGAAATAGCTTCAAATGAGGGTGATTTGTGTCATGATCAATTCTCTATCAATAAGGCGACAACTGATCATTACAACTTTGTTTTCTAAATCTAACAAACTCATTTTAATGGAATAGTTAAATTCTATGAGGAATTTTCCTCGCATGGTCATTGAAGAAGACCGCATCTTGGTGGATAGGCCGATGATATTAGTTGAGGTAAAAGAGATGCTGAAATTGTTTGTTACGGACAAGAGTCCAGGCCCTGATCACTGGATGATAGAGTTTTTCAGTCATTTTTTGGATCTCCTTGGGTGTAAAATATCAAAGGATTTGGAAGAGTCTCGCTCCAAAAGGATTTTCGGTGAACTCCCGAATTCGACGTATCTCACTCTCATCCCTAAGAAGGATTATCTAGAATATTCTATGGATTATAGGCTGATATCTCTTTGTAACTTCCTATACAAGATGATATCTAAAATCATAGTGGAAAGACTCAAACCTTTCCTCGGTAAGTTTATTTCTGAGGAGCAATTTTCTTTCTTTCCTGGCAGAAAAACTACAGACGTCATTCGGGTTGTACAAGAATGTCTCCATATAACTAAAATCTACAAAAAGATGGTGTTTTTCCTCAAGATAGATTTAATAAAGTCCTATGACCATGTGGATTGGCTTGTCACATTTTATGGCAGAATGGATTATGAGTGGAATCACCATATCCCGGTTTGTTGTGCTCATCAATAGTGTTCCTACGGATTTCTTCAAAGGTAGCAAAGGGATCCGACAGGGATTCCCCCTCTCCTTATACTTGTTTATTCTGGAAGTGGAAGTTCTTAGTATTCGTATTCAACACAGAAAGAAACAGTCACATTTTCAGGGTTTAAGGACCGTAAGGGGTTGTCAATTTCTCACTTACTGTTTGACAACATTATCATCATTGGAGAGGGGTCACTTGAAGAATGGAAGTATATGAAGTATTTTATTAATATGTTTTGTAAAGCATTTGGGTTAGAGCTAAGTAATAATAAATCACTCCTCTTACATTCCTGTAAGGAACAGTCACGAGTTGATTAATTTCTTTCTCTATTTCTCTTTAATTCTGGTTTCATCGATGATGGCCTGAGGTACATAGTTTTCCATGTAAAACCCAACGGTTATGGGCCCAAATACTAGCATTGGTTGTTAAAAATTATAAATTGGAAAATTTCTGGATGGACATGTCGCTACCTGTACCTGAGAGGAAGGCTAGTTTTGGTATCCTCATTTCTCCAAGGCATCCCAATTTACTAGTTTAATAGATGTATTTATTTTCTATCTCACAGAGAATCCTTTCAAAAATCACAAAAAAGGATTTCAATTTTTTGCGGGACGACAATTTGGTGGACATAAAACTTCATTACGTGTCGTGGGAAAACCTGTCCCTCCCTCATGATCAAGGTGGTTGGGTTATAAAACAACTGAGTATATTCAACTCCTCTCTTTGTACGAAATCATTGTATTGGAAGGATACAGGAGGGGTATTTATTAGATGTTTAGATAAGCCAAAGATTGAGGAATTCATTTCAGAATCACATGAGGGTACTTGTGGAGGACATAAATACTGGAAGGCTATTGCATATAAAATCTTGAGGTATGGATACTATTGGCCTTCTCTGTTTTCTGATGTATATCAGTAGGTAAGATCTTGTGTTCCATGTCAAAAGTTTGTTGGTAAACAAAAATGAGTTTCTTTACCATTGAAGCCCATTGCAGTTAATGCTCCTTTCCAGTAGTGGGGATTAGACTTTATAGGTGAAATAAACCTTGCTTCTTCTACAAAACATAGATGATTCTTACAACCACATATTTTTTCACCAAATGGGTAGAAGCTATTCCTACAAGGAATGCAACTGATAAAGTGATAATAAATTTTGTTCAAGAGAATATTCTAAGTAGATTTGGGTGCTCTAAAAAATTGCTGACTAATAATGCTAAAGCCTTCAAGTCTAAAGCTATGGTTACATTCTGTGAACAAAATGGAATTGTTCTGAATCATTCTACACCTTATTACCCTCAGGGAAATTGGTTATAAGAATCAACAAATAAAAACATTATTCAGAGCATTAGGAAACTTTTAAGTCAGAATATGAGGTCATGAGATTCAATGTTAAAATATGCACTTTGGGCAAATAGGATAACTACTAAGAACGAAATTGGTTCCTATCCTTTTTTGTTTTTATATGGAACTCATGTTATATTTGTAGTTAAGTTAGGTATCCCAATAATGAAATTATTTCAATATAGTTTGGAGGAACCTAATGATATTCAAAGGAGAACTTTTTCACTTATTGAACTACAACAAGAACGTGAAGCTGTAGAAGAAAATGCTCAATTGTACATAAAGGAAATCAAACAAGGGTTTGACACGAAGATTAACGAGAATACCTTTTCTTGTGGAGACATGGTTTTAAGGTGGGATGCCAGAAGGGAATAGAAAGCTAAGCACAGTAAATTTGATAATCTATGGTTTGTGCCTTTCATAATTTAGAAACTATTGGAGAGCAATACCTTCATATTGCAGACTTTGGAAGGTGAGGAATTGTTTAATCCAGTGAATGGATGATTCCTTATGCACTTTTATAGCCAATTAAGGTAAGAGACTTGTCTTTCATTGTATATATCAGTTTGATATAAATTGAATAAAGATTCCATAATCCAATGGAATTTTTCCAGAGTAGCAGACATGATCGGTTAGATGGCATGAGGCACTGGTCTACAGGTTCTTGAAGCCTCAAAAGGAGGACTTCATCCCATAGCAAGAGGCATATGTTATAACTAAATATTGTTCTTAGTTTCTTTGATCTTGTTGTCCTAATTTTCAACCTTTGGTTTATTATGATTTTACATTTTATGTTGGTTTTAAGAATTTTTGACAATCAATAATTTTTGTTGGATTTAATGCTTTTAATGGTTGAATTATTTCATTATTTTAGTTTTAAGGTTTGTCTCTTAGGCTTATTAGTTAATATGTACATCTTTAAACTTTCAAAAACTTATAATAAAAGTTTATTCCAAGTATTATGCTTTATGACTAACCCTTCTTTTTAAGGCATTGGTTAAAAATATGCAAAAGAAGATTCCTGTAGCACAAGAGTGAATATCAAAGAAGGGCAATGCTACAGGAATCTCGTGTTTTCGAAATTAGGGTAAATAACGGTGATGATGTGTATTCGAAAGAAGCAGAGTTCATTCAACACCTATGACGATGGAATGATATGTTTTTAGAGCCCAATAATGATTATGACAGGCGAGCAAGCAGTGGTAAGGAATATTGAGGATCGTGGTGTCACCTGTCAATTTTTAATTTGATAAAATCATTGAAGGAGTTGGTGGATAGTTGTGGTCATTGAAGAGAAATATGTGGAAGTTTATTGATACATATGAAGACATGATGGTGCATATTCAAAAGTTTCATTCATCATCATGACAGATGTGTGTTCAGGTAGAAAAATCATGAACAAAATTTTGGCTTACATTGACAACATGTCTGTTTTGTAGGGAAATATGAAAAAATCATGAATCTGTTTGTCACAAATTTACTAGAGTTCCAGTTTCATAGTTAAAGAGAGGAATTTTTGAATTAATTGTTGAAATGTTCTAAAACAAATTCGAAAGTTAGGTTTGCACAGCAGAGATGAAGAAGAGCAGTAAAACAAACAGAGTTGAAACCATGGATATAAGTTGGGAAGAAAATTTCCCTAATTGTGCAGTGATTTCAAAGGGCCGGTTGGTTAGATTTTCTCCAGATAATTAATGATTTTAACCTAGAATTGCCATACATATTTACACAAGGTTTTGATAAGAACACTGTTTCATTTGACACCCTCAAATTTGAACTCACTACAGAGTTAATTGAAGAAGCCAAAGCTATAGTAGGTGAAGGAGAATTTCGGTTCAATAAAATACCCTTTACGTTCAATTCAAAAGATTTCTTATTGCCAGAGGTTGAAACCTTGGACTGGGGCAAGGGTGTACAACTGCATAAATTCAAGCTTGAGTGGTGAGAGGTTATCATAATTCTACAGAGTTACATCACTTGTGAAGGTAGATTTTCCTTCATTTTCAAATATTGTATCAGATTCCTCCAACATTTGAATTAGGAGTCCAAAATGAATCTCCCCTTTTTGTTTTTAAACAACCTGCAAAATTTTTTAGATAGAGTTAAAGGGAATAAAGATCACACTCAGCAGTCTATCTCCCATCATGGACTTATAAAGTTGATTGTTAATATAGTTCTTCAGAAAAAAAGGTAGAACCTGGGAACACTTTGTGTTTTAGTCAGGTATTCATTCCCAACAAGAAGGTCAGCCCAAAAAGAGACAAATGAAAAAACACGATTGCCTTGTAAAAAGATTAAAGAGAGAAATAGTTGAGGAGTTGGTGAAGTAAAATGTTAAAGAAGAACTTTCAATTTTGAAATTCAAAGACTCTATGAATGAAGAGAGCAGAGAAACTCCAATGAAAATCAAGAGCATTTATCAGAGAATATAAAAGAAATCCATAGAGTTGATACCAAGCAAGAAGAAGGAAAGAGTTCTTTAGAATATCATCAAAGTATTACAGGTGTACAAGAAGCTATAATGGAGTTTCTTGTTACAGACAATTTGAAAGCTGATAATCCACAGAGTTCAGATGAAAATTCTAAAGAAGAGTAATTTGCAACAGGATTAAAATGTGAGATGGTACAAATTTCATCTGTTAAGTTTCAAGGAAAATAATTTTTAATGCTAGGAGGAGTAGAAACGAGATGAAGACCTAAAACAAGAGCAAAAATCAAATTAAGTCTTAACATGAAAAAGATTGTAAATCCAAAGTTTGCTAAAGAGAAGGTGATTGTAATTGAAGACTCATCATCTCAAGAAGACTTCGAGGATGAAGAAGGCCTGGATTCTAAGCAGGTTCAGAGTAAGAAGCAACATTTAGTGACTCTAAAGTCATCACCAAAAAAAGGCAAGGTTGCAAAGAAACCGAAAATTTATAGTACTGAAAAAGATAGGCCTCTAGAATTTCCTGTAGAGGAAGCATATAAAGATGAGGAAGATGATGATTTGACTTTTAGAAAAATGAATATTCCATGGTTATCAGACAAGACCTCTACAACAAAAGAGGGACTATGCAAGTCTCAAATAATTTTTTTGATTGAAACAAATGAGGGTTTAGTCATTATTAATCTATCACAGTAATATAGGGACTAAAACACAGTCTCATAAAATATTAATAACAATAAGTCTTGAAAATGGTGTAATTGTGCTACAAAATGAGTAGTTGCTCTGTATATTCACACAAAGAATGAGTAATACAATACAATGATCATGCTGCAAGCATGAGTGACAAAGTAATTCAAATTCCCAAGGAGGTCATTCGAATTGAATGAGTGAGTCTAGCTTAACTAAATGTAAGCCATAGTCAACACTTAAGTTAACCACTTATCAAAACCCTAATTGGCGCAATTGAGCCCTAACTGAAGTCGCAGTGCAATAAATGATTGAGTCTAACTGAAAGTAGCTCAGACACATGTCACTACAAGCCAACCAATAAGTGGTAGCACATCAATGACTCCAATGAACCCCGATGTGGCTAACTGAAGTGTAACTCACCATCAGAAGTTGTTGGAGGCACCCCTGTTGACTCCAGTTCATTAAATAATCAGTAAATAACCAATTTAATGAAGGAAGATTCCTTCACTTCTTTGATTAACTGATTGTAACCATCAGTTAGCAATATGGGTCATTAATGACACTCATATCACCCTGAGAGTGCTCCAGTTAGCCTCCCTAAATGTAGGAGAAGGCTAAGTTAGCCTCCTTGACTGACGGTAGGTGTGGGTGTGATCTTGCTGATGTCATATAATGCTCCTCTGAAAGTAGAGAATTGAATGTTGGACCTAAATACCACTTTGGGAACATATGTGCAAAAACTCATTACTGACATACTCCCCACTATTATTAGATCTCAAGATCTTGATCTTAAGCCTACAGGCATTCTCGATCAAGACCTTCAGTTCAGTGAATTTTTCACATACTTCAGACTTGTTTTTGAGAAAGAAGACCCATGTGTACCTTGAAAAATCATCAATAAAAGTCAGAAGATAGCTTGATCCATTCATGTATGTGATAGCCATTGGACCATTGATATCAGAATGTATCATCCCCAAGATGCATATATCTCAGTTTTCCTTCCCCCGATCGAACTTGTGCTCAGGGTGTGTTCGAACCACACAGCCCTTGCAAATTCCAATGGTTGCCTTGATGACCGGGAGGCCTTCAACCATGGATTTGCTTTGTAATTGCTGCAAATATTTGAAATTGAGATGGCCAAACCTCTCATGCCACATCCTACTAACTTCACTTGCATGAGTTAGCAGTGCGATGGGCTTTGCATCTGCCACAAAGTGGGAAAACTCATAGGCTTTTGCATGATGGTTTGCAAGGCCTTTAACAACAAGTTTCCTGGATGCAAGTATTGTTATATCAACATCATTAGGACTGAAAAATACTCTCCTAGGAACTCTTGTATGTGTCATCTGATAGACACTAAGGATATTTGATGCCAGAGACAGTACATACAAAACATTTGAAAAATAACCATTCTCAAGATCAACCGTACCTTGTCCTTCTTAAATGATGGTTGAGTCATCTCCCATGTCGATGGGGATGGATTTGATAGTATCCAAGGATGAGAAGGAGTCTCTTTAAACCATCATGTGTTTTGAATCTCCAAAATAAATCAAGAGTGCTTTGGACTTCAAAGTGCTTGCCATGAGTGCATGTCCCTCTTTCATGCTGTGGTTCCCGATATTGCTGATCTCTCCTCTAAAAGCTTTCCAGAATATTGATGTGATTTATCTCAAGGAGAGAGGTAGCTTCATCAAGATTCTTCTTCATGCAGGCATGTTCAGGGTGGAAGTCCTTCCCCCAGTATGAACACTTGAATTTTTCCTTTCCATGATGCCCTTTTCTTTTGTTCTTCTTTGAGATGGAAGACTCATCATGCTGCTAGTTTTCAACTTTAGGCTTAGGAGATTTGAATTTAGTTTTTGGGTTCTTCCATTGCTTTCCTTTTCCCTTTAGATCTTTCGGCCCCGAGACATGGAGGGCTTGATCACGGGAGGATATGATGATCCCCATCTGGACAAGCTTATCATGTTCACTTGTTAGGGACTCAATGAAGGCATTGAGTGTAGCCATCTTCCATCCAGGGGTTGTGAGATTCCCCATATGAAATGTAGAGACAAAAAAAGAATAATTAGCTCCAACTTTGGAGATTATGGTGAGGATGAGCTGATCATCCTCCTTCTCCACTTGGCATTGCTTCAACAGTAAGACAATGTGCTTGAACTTTGTGAAAAAGGCATTCAAGGTATCGAAATTGGAAGGATGGAGAGACATCAATTCATTTTTGAGCTGGTAAAATCTCAAATCATCCTACTTTCCATACATGGTTTCCAATTTGTCCTAAATTTTCTTTGGAGTCTTCAATCTTGAAAGGTGGAAAAGAAGATCCTGGGAAACAAAGAGGCACACGAATCCGAATGCTTCATCCTTCTTGTTTAAGAGTCTAGCTTTGTCTGTCACAGAAGCAGGCTCTTCTTCAGTGTCCATAGCGACCCTACAGATTCCTCTAGCATGTAGCTGGATCTCCATGTCTCCTTTCCATGAGTGGAAATTGAACGGAGTCAAAAGATCTACGGAAGAAGCCATCTAAATTTGCTGAAGTGAATGCTTTCACTTTTTAAAAACCTGAAAATCACAACAAAAAGGGCAATATAAGGTCAGAAAACCTGCACATTTTAGGTTTTCATCACACCCAGCATAGTCAATCAAGCAAGCTTGATCAACAAGTGCCTTACTTGGGGTATTAAGTGGTAATCCTTGGCTTCTAGTGCGGTGCTGAATTTTTGAGCTATTGCTCAATTTTCATGCAAAATCTGTCAAAAACCTTGTTTTTGAGAGATCTGAGCTTCATCCCACCATGAGCTCTAATACCATATTAATCTGTCACAGTAATCTAGGAACGAAAACATAGTCTCATAAAAGATTAATAATAATGAGGCATGAAAATGGTGTAATTGTGCTAGAAAATGAGTAGCCACTCTGTATATTCGCATAAAGAATGATTAATACAATAAAATGATCATGCCACAAGAATGAATGAAAAAGAAATTTGAATTCCCAAGTAGTTCATTCAAATTGAATGAGTGAGTCTAGCTTAACTGAATGTAAGCCACAGTCAACACTCAAGTTAACCACTGATCAAAACACTAACTGAAGTCGGAGTGCAATAAATGATTGAGTCTAACTGAAAGTAGCTTAGGCACATGCCACTGCAATCCAGCCAGCAAGTGGTAGCACATAAATGACTCTAATGAACCTTGATGAGGTTAACTGAAGTGTAACTAACCATTAGAAGTGGTTGGAGGAGCCCCTGTTGACTCCAGTTCATTAAATAATCAATAAATAATAAATTTAATGAATGAATGTGTCTTCACTGCTCTGTTTAACTGATTGTAACCATCAGTTAGAAATATGGGGCATTAATGACACTTAGATCACCCCGAGAGTGCTTCAGTTAGCCTCCTCGAATGTAGGAGAAGGCTAAGTTAGCCTACTTGACTGAAGGTAGGCATGGGTGTGATCTTGCTGATGTCATCTAGTGCTCCTCTAATGTCAATTAAGTCAATAAAACTTAGGATAGTGGTTTAACTAGGCTAGCTTGACCAAAACGAGTGTGTATGGTGGTAAATGTCTCCAACGGTCATGAATAATAGAAGGTTAAGGGCGAATCTAGATGATATAAACACTCATTATCAAGAGTTAATTTATGTTTGAAAGGAAGCTCTGAGGATAAATAAGAAAACTCAAATCCAATTTGGAGAATTGAACCAAACAATTAAAGATTTGACCCAACAGAATGAGAGACTATCGAAGAGGATTCAAGACCTGGAAGTTGAGCAACAGAGAACTAGAAGAAAGTCACATGCTCTAGAAGGGATTGCATTACTAGCTGAAGCAACCAAAAACCTATAAAGATTACTACTGATAGGTGTCACATTGTTTTTATTTGTGCTAATAGTTTATTTTGAAAGACAATTATCCTAGTAGCAGTTTCGAAGTTTAAACCTAAAGTTAGTTAGTTAGTTATGTAACTATTTTTGGTAAAAGAAGGATAAAAGTAGGAAATCAGATGAGGATTTTAAGCTTTGATATCTCAAGCTAGCACTTATAAATATTATGTAAGTTGATGACTGTTATTGATTATATATCAACTGATAAGCATGTTTACCTGCCATGTTATTTCATTTATGATCTCGTTGATTGCTCATTCTGCAATTTTATTTCTTGTTTAAAGGTTTTATTCATGTAAATGCCTGTAGCGTGTGGGTTGAATTAGTATTCCATGTGTAATGTTTATGTCTTGTTGGGATGTGTTTGATCCCTAGTTTATCTATCTTGTGCATGAGTCAGTTTTGTATTAGCTTGTGAATGTTTATTACCTCCTTGTTGATGAATTTTTAAACCAATACCCTAAAAAAAATCAATTTCATTTTGTCTTATTTTTGAGATTGTGTTAGCTTGTTATTGTGGTAGTCTAGGAACATTTTCTAGAACAAACATCTTTGGCGCAATTTCCAGGGACGAAAATGAAGTTATATCTTCCCTGGGTTTTCATCATTCAACTGATTTTGAAGGGTGAGCAAAATCATCAAATATTTTAGACTACTATTTCACTAAGCAGTGTCCACAGTGGCTACCAAAAGGATTGGAATCAGTAGAAAACCTGCTTCTCCTTTGCATCTAGGTATTCCTAATCCAGAACATATTGTGAGGGAATCTAGGAAATTTTAGAGATCACATTATTATCCTTCTTTATATAGTTTTGATCTTTTTGACCTAGTATTACCTTTTTCACATTCAAAAGAGAAAAAATAAAGTCTGTCATGGTCAATACCTACTTTACCAGTTAGCAGCTTCTAGGTTTTTCCTGACCGAGAGTCCTTTAAAAAAGAAAAAACTCAGTCTCCTGGAAAGATCCCTTTGTTTCAATTCAAAACCAGCAAAATCCCTTTTCAGCCAAGTTCCAGTCTAGTAAACAAACATTTTCCTTCACCAAACCCTAGTAGTTTCACAAATGGCAAGACAACAGCCTTTGGATATGATGGATAGAATGGTGGTTGCTAGGTATGCACCATTAGTCCTTCCTCAGACATTGAATTCCCTTCCAAGAGGGGTTTATCAGAAATTTTTACCAAGGTTCAATGGTCAGGAAGAAACAACTGCTGAAGAACATTGGGATTCCTTCCTTAGTTATACAGATAACCAAAACATTGAAGCAAAAGATGTATGGATGAGGGTGTTTGTGCAGAGTCTAGATGGGGAAGTTAGGAAGTGGTTCAGGGAACTACCATCAAATTCAATCACCTTGATAGAAGAGATAATTGATTCATTTATGAGGCAATGGGGTGACACAAAGGACCACACTTATTGTATTACTGAATTTGGAGCCTTCAGGAGGAAAAAGGATGAAACCATAGCATACTTTTCTAAAATATTTAACAAAATGTATGGTAGGATTCCGACAAAAAATAAACCCTCTGAAAATTCAGCAAATATTACTTATTCCAATGATTTTGATCATGAATTATCTTTACACCTGAGAGAGAGAAGACGAGTTACCTTATTAAACATGCAAGAAGATGCTTTAGAGGTAGAATCCAATATCCTAGCTTAAAACAGACTTAAGTTAATTCAAATCAACAAACATATGATAGAAAGGGTAAGAAAGAAATGATTCTAGCATCCTCCACATCACAATCAGCTGATAGTAAAATTGATGAAATGGCTAAGTTAGTCAAGACTTTAACAATGAAACTAAATAAATTGGAGCTGGAAAAGAATTCAAACAGACCTGCACAAGAAGGAGAAACAAACCCTAATAATCCTAATCAATTTATGTGTCATTTTGCACCCAGATTTATCCCTAGAGAACGAAGAAATAATGATATACATAGGGAGAGAAGACAAAATGAGGATCAAAGGGTCCCCCCTCCTTTGCAAAATAATATGATAATTGAAACTAAAGAGGCTAAAGATGTGCAGGATGAATATTTAAATCAAGATATAAATTATTTTGGAGAATTTTCAGCTAAAGGTTTCTTTACATAAGATGAATATCTGAATTCTGAATTTTTTGATGCAAATGTTTACCAAACAGAAAGTTTTTTTCTCTCAAGTTTCAGGAGAAATAGGTCAATCAAAACCAAGAATGCCTATTAATTTAAGGTCTGGCCCAAAACAGGTAGCTCAAATTCCGAAGAAGAAAACAATTTCATCTCCTAAGCAGTCTTCTAGTCAAGCACAAGATAAAAAAACAGATGAGGGTGAGTCAGATAAAACTGTATAGATTGAAGAGATAAAGAGGAATGTGCAGACATTCAATTTTGAAATCTAAAAATTCAAAATTGAATTGTGTAAAATAAAAATTCTAGTCCCCTTTACTAAGTTAATGAAGAATCCATGCTATAGAAATCCAGTTCTCAAGATGATAGGTTCAACTGCTAATCAAATACCCTCAAATATTATGAACTTACAGGAGGAACATCATAAAATTTGTATTGGTTCTGCGTTAGCTGATAAAATTGAAAGTGATTCAAACTCATCTCCACCATTCCATATAACATTGACTATTCATGATTAGATGATTCATAATTGTTTACTTGATTCTGGTGCTTCTCGCAATTTCATTCCTAAGGTAGTCATGGACTCTTTAGGGTTAAGTATTACAAAACCCTATCAAGACCTATAACCATTTGATTCCAGGGCTGTTAAATATTTGGGAGTGATTAAGGATATGGTGGTAAATTTAACACAGTTACCCATGAAAAGTGTCATCATGGTTGTTGTGGTGGAAGATATTGCTCCTAAATTTGAAATGTTACTTTTAAGATCTTGTGCCAAGAAGGTGGGGGGTACTTTACAAATGGATTTATCATATGAAACAATCACTGTGTTTGGAGGAGAGAATAGGATATTGTATAGAGAATTATAGTATGCTTACATTGTCACTGATGATAAGAACCCAAAAAACCATCCACTTTATGCTGTAGAAAAGGATTTGGGCTCATGCATGCTACATTTTAGTGATGACAATACTAGTGGTATGTTGCAGGTCGAGAAAGAAAAATCATTCAAACGCTATGTTGAATGAAAGGATGAGTTGTGGCAAATGTATTTTGATGGCTCTTCATCTAAAGAAGGAGTTAGAGCAGGTATTGTTTTGGTTTCCCTTGGTGGTGAGATGATAAGTTTGATGTATAAATTAGAGTTTGTAACTAGAAATAATACAGTAGAGTATGAGGCATTGTTATTGGATTTAAATGGTGTAAAATACCTGGGCATTCAACAAATTTCTATTTATGACAACTCTGAATTGGTTGTCTAGCAGGTAAGGGACAAATATCAAGTAAAGAAGGATTTGTTGAAAGTATATAGGAATGAGGTCCGAGACACGATTGATAACTTTTTTATCGCATTTAACATTACCTTTATCCCTAGAGATCATAACCAGACAACTGGTTCACTTGCCTTAGCAGCCACACATTTCAAAATTTCGAAACAAACATAGTTAAAGTATCCCATTGAAGTCAGATACAGACCTTCAGTACTTGATAATATAAAACAATGAAGGGTTTTTGAAGATGACATAGAAATAAATAAATTTTTGCAATTGACTAGTGAGTTTTCTAATATATTGATTGATCAAGATGAGGAGGAGGAAGTTGAAGAGGTTGATAAATGTTTAGAAAATGATATTGTTGGACATAAAATTATTGAATTGAAAAGTAATTTTATTCCCAAAGGATTGGTCCCCCTTGAAAGAATTTTTTCAAAAGATGATACTTTATTGAAACTAACAATGCAATCTTCAGAAGAGAATGTGGTAGAATGTAATATTGGCACAAAAGAGCAACCTACAATGATCAAAATTTCAAAATCTCTTTAAGCTAAGCAAAGAAATAGGTACATTAAATTGTTGAAGGATCATGTTGATGTCTTTGCTTGGTCTTATGAAGACTTAAAAACTTATGACACAAATATTATTCAGCATAAAGTGCCTTTAAAGACTAATGTAAAACCTTTCAGACAGAAATTAAGAAGAATAAATCCTATTTTATTCCCAGTCATAGAGAAGGAGGTTAAAAAACTATTGGATGCAAAAATCATTGTTCCACTTGGATACTCCTCATGGGTGGATAACCTAGTCCCAGTCAGGAAAAAGAATGGAGAGATAATATTATGTGTGGACTTTCGTAATCTAAACAAAGCTTCACTAAAAGACGATTACCCATTGCCTAAGATTGAACAGGTTTTGCAGCAAGTAATGGGTTCTCAGAGAATGTCAATGGTGGATGGATTCTCTCAGTATAATCATATTGCTATGCATCTAGATGACAGGGAGAAGACAACTTTCACCACTCCTTGGGGTAGTTTCATGTATTACAAGATGCGATTTGGTTTGATGAATTCTAATGCGACATTTCAAAGAGCTATGCATATAGCCTTTGTTGGGGAGAAATAAAACTTTGTTTTTATTTATTTGGATGACATTACAGTGTTTTCACAATCTGATGAAGAAAATATGAAGCACCTCAAACAAACATTTTTAAAATGTAGGAGATATGGATTTTCACTAAATCCAAAGAAGTCACACTTTGTTGTTCAGGAGGGAAAACTTCTGGGACATTTGGTTTTAGCAAATGGAATAAGAATTGAACCTGAGAGAGTTAAAGGCATTTTAAAAATCAGTTTTCCTAGAAATAAGACGATGTTTAGTCATTTATTGGCATGATTAATTTTTTGAGATGGTTTTTTCCTAATTTTGCTGAAACTATAAAGCATATAAAAACTATGTTGAAGAAATATCAAGAAGTGAAGTGGATAGCAGAGACCAGGAATTCATTTGAGAAGATAAACAATGCCCTTATAGAAGCCCCGGTGTTGGTGAGCCGTAATTTTTCAAAATATTTTATGACTTTTTCCTTTGCATTATAGGATACAATATCTATTGTTTTATTACAGAAAAATGAAAAAGGACTGGAGTATCCAATTGCTTTCTTTAGTAAGACTCTCAGGGATTCAAAATTGAAGTATAATACCTTGGAGAAGCAAGCATATTCACTGGTAAAGGCCTTAAAAAATTTTAGAATTTATATTTTACATTCAAATATCATTGCATATGTTCCTAATGCTACCATGAAAGACATTTTAACCCAGCCATATTTCGAAGGAAAGAGGGGAAAGTGGATTGCAACAATTATGGAGTATGATGTGGAAATCAAGCCTACTAAGCTAGTGAAGGGACAAGGTTTAGATAAATTGTTGGCAGACTCAAATTGTGAAGCTCTTGGTCTACATTTGATGGTAGAACAATTAGAACTAGAAGAATTGCAAGCAAGGAAGAACAAAGAGCAAACTATGGACATGTATGGAGATTCAGTTTTGTATGCTGACATTGTTCATTTCTTGTTGTATTTACAGCACTTGCCCTAAACATTTAGACAAAAAATAAGTTATATCACTGAAGTTGAAGGCCACTAAATACTCTTTAATATATCAACAATTACTTTGGAAGGATCCAGGAGGGGTATTGCTCAGATGTTTAGATAAGCCAGATATTGAGGAAGTCATTTCAAAATCACATGAGGGTGCTTGTAGAGGACATAAATACTGTAAGGATACTGCATATAAAATCTAAAGGTCTGGGTACTATTGGCCTTCTCTATTTTTTGATGTATATCAATAGGTAAGAGCTTGTGTTCCATGTCAAAAGTTTGTTGCTAAACAAAAACTTGTGTCTTTACCATTGAATCCCATTGTAGTTAATGCTCCTTTCTAGCAGTGGGGCTTAGACTTTATTGGTAAAATAAACCCTGCTTCTTTTGGACAACATAGATGAATTCTTACAGCCATACATTTTTTCACCAAATGGGTAGAGGCTATTCCTACAAGGAATGCAATTGATAAGGTGATAATCAATTTTATTCAAGAGAATTCTCTAGGTAGATTTGGGTTCCCTAAAAAATTGTTGACTGCTAATGCTAAAGCCTTCAAGTCTAAAGCTATGGTTACATTCTGTGAACAAAATGGAATTGTTCTGAAGCATTCTACAACTTATTACCCTCGGGGAAATGGGTTAGCAGAATCAACAAATAAAAACATTATTCAGAGCATTAGGAAACTTTTAGGTCATAATAAGAGGTCATGGGATTCAATGTTAAAATATGCACTTTGGGTAGATAGGATATCTACTAAGAAGGCAATTGGTTCCTCTCCTTTTTAGTTAGTATATGGCACTGATGTTGTATTTCAAGTTCAGTTAGGTATCCCAATAATGAAATTATTTCAAGATAGTTTGGAGGAACCTAATGATATTCAAAGGAGAATTTTTTCACTTATTGAATTACAACAAGAAGGTGAAGCTGTAGAAGAAAAGGCTCAAATGTACATAAAAGAAATCAAAGAAAGGTTCGAAAGGAAGATTAAGGAGAATACCTTTTCTTGTGGAGACATGGTTCTAAGGTGGGATGCAAGAAAGGAACAAAAAGGTAAGCATGGTAAATTTGAAAATCTATGGTTTGTCCCTTTCATAATTTTGAAACTATTGGAGAACAATACCTTCATATTGCAGACTTTGGAAGTTGAGGAATTGTTTAATCTAGTGAATGGGTGATTCCCCAAGCAATTTTATAGCCAATGAATGTAAGAGACTTGTATTTCATTGTATATATCATTGTGATAGAGACTGAATAAAGACTACATAACCCAATGGAATTTTTGTAGAGTAGAAGACAGGATCAGTTAGATGGCATGAGGCACTAGTCTACAGGTTCTTGAAGCCTCACAATGAGGACTTCATCCCGCAACAAGAGCCATATGTTATAAATCGATCTTGTTGTTAGTTTATCTGATCTTTTTGTCCTAATTTTCAACTTTTGGTTTATTATGATTTTACATTTTATGTTGGTTTTAAAAAAAAAATTCAATCAGTAATTTTTGTTGGATTTAATGCTTTTAATGGTTGAATTATTTCATTATTTTAGTCTTAAGGTTTGTCTTTTGGGCTTATTAGTTAATATGTACATCTTTAAACTTTCAAAAACTTATAATAAAAGTTTATTCCAAGTATTATCCTTTATGACTAACCCTTCTTTTTAAGGCATTGGTTAAAAATATGCAAAGGAAGATTCTTGTAGCGCAAGAGTGAAGATCAAAGAAGGGCAATGCTACAGGAATCTCGTGTTTTTGAAATTAGGGAAAATAAGGGTGATGTTGTGTATTCGAAAGAAGAGGAGGTCGTTCAACACATGTGAGGATGGAATGATACATGTTTAGAGCCTAGTAATGATTATGACAAGTGAGCAATCAGTGGCAAGGATTATTGAGGATCGTGATGTCACCTATAAATTTTTAATTTGATAAAATCATTGAAGGATTCGGTGGGTAGTCGTGGTTGTTGAAGAGAAATATATGGAAGTTTGTTGATACATATAAATACATGATGGCACATATTTAGTAATTTCATTCATAATCATGACAGACAATCGTCTAGGGAGAAAAATCATTAGTAGAATTCTAGCTTACATTGATAGCATGTTGGTTTTGTAGGGAAAATTGAAAAAATTGTGAATCTGTTTGTCACAAATTTACTAGACTGCGAGTTTCATAGTTATAGAGAGGCATTTTTGAATTAATTGTTGAACTATTCTAAAATAAATTCGAAAGTTAGGTTTGCATAATAGAGATGAAGAATAGCGGTAAAACAAACAGAGTTGAACCCATGGATATAAGTTGGGTAGAGAAAATTTCCCTGACAGTGCAACAATTTTTCAAAGGCCAGTTGGTTGGAATTTTTCTAGAGAATTAATGGTTTTAACCTAGATTTTTCATACAGATTTGCACAGGCTTTTGATAAGAATATTGTTTCATTTGACACCCTCAAATTTGAACTCATCAGAGAGATAATTGAAGAAGCCACAGGTATAGGGTTTAGGGTGTACAGCTGCATAAATTCAGGCATGAGTGGAGAGAGGTTATTAGAATTAACTAGAGTAACATCACATGTGAATTAATATTTTCCTTTGTTTTCAAATTAAAAATCAGATTCCTCCAACATTTGAACCAAGAGTTGAAAATGAATCTCCCCCCTTTCTTTTTGAAGAGCCTGCAAATTTTTTTAGATAGAGTTAAAGGGCATAAAGATCACACTCAGCAGTCTATCTTCCATCATGGACTTATAAAGTTGATTGTCAACACAGTTATTTAGAAAAAAGGTAGAACCTCAGAACACTTCATGTTTTGGTCAGGTATTCATTCCCAATAAGAAGGTCAGCCGAAAAAGAGACAAATGAATAAAAAACATTATCTTCTAGAAATATTAAAGAGACAAATAGTTGAGGAGTTGGTGAAGGACACTATTCAAGAAGAAGTTTCAATTCAGAAATTTAAAGACTCTGTGAATGAAGAGACCAGAGAAGCTCTCAATGAAAATCAAGAGCATTTATCATAGAATATAGAATAAATCCATAGAGTTGATACAAAGCAAGAAGAAGGAATGATTTCTTTAGAAAAGAATCAAAGTATTATAGGTGTACAAGAAGATATAATGGAGTTTCCTAGTACAGACAACTTGAAAACTGACAATCCACAGAGTTCAGATGAAAAATTAAAGAAGAGTCATTTGCAACAAGATTAAAATGTGAGATGGTACAACTTTAAGATGTTAAGTATCAAGGAAAATAATTTGTAATGCTAGGAGGAGCATAAATGAGAAGGATACCTAAAACAATAGCAAAAAACAAATTAAGGCTTAGCATGGAAAATATTTTAAATCCAAAGTTTGCTAAAGAGAAGGTGACTGTAATTGAAGACTCATCATCTCAAGAAGACTTGGAGGATGAACAAGGACTAGATTCTAAGCAGTTTCAGAGTAATAAGGAATATTTAGTGACTCTAAAGTCATCACCAGAAAAAGACAAGGTTGCAGAGCAACCAAAAGTCTGCAGTACTTAAAATGATAGGCCTCTAGAAGTTCCTATAGAGAAAGCATATAAACATGAGGAAGATGATGCTTTTATTTTCACAAAGATGAACATTCCATGGTTATTAGGCAATACCTCTACAACAAAAGAGGGACTATGCATAGATTCTAAAATAAAGAATCTAGAGAAAATAGTGAAGCAGTGCAAGTGTCAAATTAGTTTTCTGAGTGAAACAAATGAGGGTTTATTCATGACTAACAGAAGGTTAAGGGATGAGCTAGATGATATAAACACTCATTATTAGTATTTAATTTTCGTTTCAAAAGAATCTCTGACGAGGAAGAAGCAAACTCAAAGCCAATTTGGATAATTGAACCAAACAATTAAAGATTTGACCCAGTAGAATGAGAGACTATCGAAGAGGATTGAAGACATGGAAGCTGAGAAGCAGAGAACTAGAGGATAGTCACATTCCCTAGATCGAATTTACTTACTGGCTGAAGCAGCCAAAAACCTGTAAAGATTACTATTGACACAAGCAAACTCAAAGCCAAACTCAAAGACAGTCACATGCCCTAGATCGTATTGCATTACTAGTTGAAGTAGCCAAAAAAATATAAATATTACTACTGACAGGTGTCATGTGGTTTATTTTTTGTAATAATAGTTTATTTTGAAAGACAATTATCCTAGTAGAAGTTTCAAAGTTTAAACCTAAGGTTTGTTAGTTAGTTATGTAACTATTTTTGGTGAAAGAAGGATTAAAGTAGGAAATCAGATGAAAGTAAGGTTCAAAATTTGATTCAAGGAGAGGCTTTTAAGCTCCAATATCTCAAGCTAGCACTTATAAATCTTATGTAAATTGATGACTATTATTGATTATATATAAAATGCTAAGCCTTTTTACTTGTCATGCTGTATCATTGCTGATCTAGTTGATTGCTCAGTCTGTAATTTCATTTCTTGTTTAAAGGTTTTATTCATCTAAAATTCTTGTATCCTGTGGGTGGAATTGGCATTTCATGTGTAATGCTTATGGCTTATTGGGATGTGCTTGATCCCTAGTTTATCTAACTTATGCATGATTCAGTTCAGTATTAGCTTGTGAATGTTTATTATGTCCTTGATAATGAAGTTTTAAACCGAAACTCTAAGAAAAACCAATTTCATTTTGTTTTCTTTCTGAGATTGTGTTAGCTTGTTCTTTTGGTAGTCTAGGAACAATTTCTAGCAAAAACAATATCGAAGAAATGATCCTTACAATAAGCAACCCCTTTTCGTGATGTGGGAAGTCGACAAATCTAGTAATGCTTCAATTTTTTTGAATTGTCTACAAAAAATTGAGGTTATTTATTTAAAGATCATGTTAGCTTTGTCTGAGTGGTGCATGCTAGAATTTCATCATTAAGCTAGCATTATATTAGTATATTTACTGAGAGAATAATAAGCATAGCAATCAAACACAAGAGACAATGAAAACAATGTTTATCCTTGGGGAAACCATAAATGGTGAAAACCCCACAACTTTCTTAGAATATAGAATAAGCACAAAAAGAATAACCCAAAATAGTAAGTGATCTCCCAACAGCAGTAACCTTCTTTCTATCTAGCCCCGCTATCTTCTCCTTCCTCAACTATGTGCTACACTTGAGTGTGTATGTGATGTGTCCTAAATAGAGAGTCCAAATCTCTATTTATACTAATCCTAACATGACTAAAACCCTACTAGGGCTGACCTCACTAGAAGAGTCTAATAAACCTAGTGCCCCGGCACTGTGGGGACTATAACCCTTAGAAAATAGGAGGGTTACCCACAATGACTTGACATGAATTTTTTACATTATAGATCTTCCTGATAGGAACATCAGGGCATGACATGACTCAAGTACATATTGGAATAAACATCAAGTTACAATATATAAGAAATACAAGTGAAATACATTCTGAAGTTACATATACATCAACACTCCCTCTTAACTAGTAAGGTATTCTTTCGACACAATTTTCAACACAAGTCTTCTTCTCGGTATCTTCTGGATCATCATCGAGTCTTTTTCATCTTCAAGGCTTCTTCATATTCAATTCATCTTCGTCTTCAAGTCATCTTCATATTTAAGTCATCTTCATCATTGGATCTGGATCATCACTGGACATCATCACTGTATTTGGATCATCACTTGATATGGATCATCACTGGATCTGGATCATCACTGTTGTGTCATCATCACTGGATCTAGATCATCACTCGATCTGGATCATCACTACTGTATCATCATCTCTGGATCTGGCTCATCATCAATCGATCTGGATCATCACTGGGTCATCTTCACAGGTGCTATCTCTTGATTCTTCTCGTCGTAGGAATCTCTATAGAGCCAGCCCTTTTTCATGCTGGATGTACATTTACAGAACCAGTTCTTTTTCATACTAGATGTATCATCACACAGAGCTAGTCCTTTTTCATACTAGATGTGGCATCCACTTAGAGCTAGTCCTTTTTCATACTAGATGAGTCTTCACAGAGCCAGTCATTTTTTCATACTGGGTTTGGGATCCACTCAGAGCTAGTCCTTTTTAATACTAGATGAGTCTTTACAGAGCCAATCCTTTTTCATATTGGGTGTGGAATCCACACAGAGCTAGTCCTTTTTCATACTAGATGAGTCTTCACAGAGCTAGTCCTTTTTCATACTAGATGAGTCTTCACAGAGCTAGTGCTTTTTCATACTGGGTGTGGCATCCATACATACATATGACAATGGAAGGAACCAATCCTCTCACCATGTCACAGCTTTTACATCTGACCATGGAATGAACCAATCCTCTCACCATGTCAGAAGGGCATAGCACTTATATCTGATCATGGAAGGAACCAATCCTCTCACCATGTCAGAATGGCACCACACTTACATCTGACCATGGAAGGAACCAATCCTCTCACCATATCAGAATGGCACAGCACTTACATCTAACCATGGAAGGAACCAATCCTCTCACCATGTCAGAAGGTCTCATCACAGACATATCACTTCCTCTTGGGAGGAATCTCCATATGGAGAACACAAAGATTCTCCCTAAAGTACTCAAACTTCACCCTAGATAATGGCTTAGTCAACACATCAACTATCTGTTCGTTTGTCGCAACATACTGGAGCTTCAATGCTCTTCTCTGCACCATATCCTTGATATAGTGATACTTGATCTCAATATGCTTAGACTTGTCATGGAATACTGGATTCTTTGACAACTTTACACAACTCTGGTTTTCACAGTATATACAAGTAGAATCTAACTGGAGATCAAATAAATCAGACAGTAGCTTCCTCGGCCATACTACCTCACAACTAGCTCAATAGGTTGCAACATACTCTGCTTCAGCTGTACTCAGTGCCACACAGGATTTCTTCCTGCTAAACCATGAGATCACTCCTGATCCCATACTGAAGCAACACCCTAAAGTGCTCTTCCTATCGATGGCACTCCCTACCCAACTTGAATCAACATAACCCTCCAGGTTAATCCTTTGAAAAGCCTTATACTTGATCTCATAATCAACCATACCTTTTTAGGTACCTCAAAATATGATTTGTAGCAGTCAAGTGAACATGTCCTGAATCTGTTAAGTTTGGCTCAATGTGTTCACAGCAAAGCAAATATCTGGTCTCGTGTTCATCAGGTACATCGAGGACCCAATCATCTAACGATACATCATGGCATCATTTGTCTTTGATGAATCATCACTCAATAGCTTCAGGTTTGATGCCATAGGTGTGTTTAATGCCTTGCATTCCATCATCCCAAATCTTTTAAGGATATCTACTACATACTTCCCTTGTCCAGGGAAGATTCCATCTGTAGTCTGCCACACCTCCATACCTTGGAAATAATGTGTCATTCCCAATTCCTTCATATTGAACTCAAAAGCAAAATTTCTCTTCGTATCAGCAATCAACCCATCGATACCTGTCACAAACAGATCATCTACATATAGTAGAAGCATCATCGGGTTGCCATCTTCAACCTTGTAGTAAAGGTTGGAATCTACTTTACTCTTGGTAAAGCCTAAAATGGATAGAAAGCTGTCAATTCTTCCGTACCATGTCTTGGGTGCCTGTTTCAAACCGTATAGGGATTTCTTTAATATACACATATGAGACTCCCTGTCATGTGTCTCAAAATCGAGTGGCTTCTCCACATACACTTCCTCTTCTACTACACCATTCAAGAATGCATTCTTGACATCCATTTGCTGTATCTTCCATTTCATCGATGCAGTGAGAGCAAGTACCAATCTGATAGAAGTGTATCTGGATATAGGTACAAAGGTTTCTTCATAGTCTATTCCTTCTTTCTGAGAGAAACCCCGAGCCACAAATATTTCCTTATACTTTTCAATGCTACCGTCTGTAGCATGCTTGATCTTGTTTATTTGGAAGTTACAATTGACTTCCCTTCTGGTCTTTGGACAACATCCAAAACATCATTCTTCATGATCGATTGATACTCTTTAATCATCACATCCTTCCATTCTTTTCGTTCTACCTCTTCTCCATACTTGGAAGGTTCTTTATCAATAAAATCACATAGTAAAGCTACGTAACTGGAACAAGATATGGTTCTCTTTCTTTCTCTGAGATTCTCTTCTGGAACCACATATCTTTCCACACCTTGGATAATATCTCGTACCCATGTAGGTTTCCTCTTGCGAGGATTCTTCTCCTGTGGTGGATCTACAGGTCTTTGTGGTTCTTCAAATTCTCAATCTTCTTCTTGAGTTTCTTCGTTCATGATTGTATCATGAATTCTGGGAGCTTCTTCTTCTTTAGGTTCTTCAGCAGGTTTCTTTCTGGATTTGATGTAGGATGAGTTTTCATCAAATGTTACATCCCTGCTAATTTCAATCTTCTTGAACCTTGGGAAGTATATTTTGCAAGCCTTCGAGATTTCAGAGTATCCCACAAATGTACCCTTCTTTCCCGAAGGATCTAATTTTGTTCTCTTCTCTTTTGGAATGTGTATGTACACAGGACAACTGAATATTCTTAGATGGTTGACTTCTGGTTTCTTGCCGGAGAAGACTTCTTTAGGAGTCTTGTTCTCAAGTACTCTATGTGGAGTACGTTTTGTACACACTGTGCTGTTCTGCCTAAAGATGCATGCGAAGATCTTGATATTGATCTTAATCATGAAGCTTCCATGATAGTTCTATTCTTCCTCTCTGCAATCCCATTCTATTGTGGATTATAAGGAGTGTACAACTCCCTCTTAATCCCTGAGTCTTTACATAGTTACTTGAACTCATTTGAAGTGAATTATCCTCCATTGTCTGATCAAAAAGTATTGATATTCTTTTTAGTGTGGTTCTCAATCAAGGCTTTGAATTCCTTGAACTTGATGAACACTTCATCTTTTCTCTTCATGAATTAAATCCATGTCTTCCTAGAAAAGCCATCAATAAAATAAACATAGTATACATACCCGCTTAGTGAACTTGATGACATTGGTCTGCATACATCGGAGTGGATAATTTCCAAGATTCCTTTTGCTTTGCTTTCGCTACTTGGAAATGTCTTCTTTGTGTTCTTTCCTTTCACACATCCTTTGCAGACCCCTTCATGTTTTGCTTGAATTTCTAGGAGACCTTCAATAGCTTTGCTTGCAAATGGTAGTGCTCTGTAATACACATGTGCAAGCCTTCTATGCCAAAGTTCATTTGGTTCTATTGAGTCATGAACCAAAGCTTGTTCTGGTTGGCCCTTTATCTTGTATAGACCTCCTTGTCGTTCCCCAATCACTATTGCATCATCAAAAGTCTTTCCATCTGGCCACATAAGAACTTGGCCATTTACAAAATCAACCCTCATTTCTTTTTCATCCAATGCAGATATGGAGAAGAGGTTCTTCTTTAGTCCTAGAACAAATAATACATTCTTTATCTTCATATACTTTCTAGAGTCTAGTTTATAGGAGGATTCACCACTACCTTTTATTGGATACTGCTAGTCATCCCCAAGTTTCACCTTGTGAGGTGATTCATGTTTAGATAGCTTCATAAATGATCCTTTGAATCCTGCCATGTGCTTGGAAGAACCACTATCTATGAGCCAATCATTTCTTCCATGTGAAATAGTTCTCGTAAGAGCAGAGATCAGCACATATTCTTCAGCACTTGAATAATCACTTTCTTGTCGAGTTCTCTTTGTGCAAGGTTCATCATCCTTTGCAGCATGAGCACGATGTCTTCTCTTGTTTCCCTTCTTCTTTGAATTCCATTTGTTAGGATATAATTTGGATATGTGACATTTCTCATCACATGTGTAACATCTAACAGTAGCCCAATCTCTTCTAGAGTGATAAGGCTTACCTTTGGAGTGATGATGGTCCCTTTTGGTTTTCTTGGTGTGGGTTGTAAGAGCTTGATCTTCACTTCCCATATTTTCTTCCCAAGATGCTATCAGAGCTTCTTCTTGAGAGAATTCTTCCCATAGTCTGATGAACTTGACTAACTTCTTTCTAGCATAGATCCCTTGAATGAAAGAGTCCCATGATCTAGGGAGACCATTCAAGGTGGTCATCAAAATATCTGCATTTTCCACTTCTTCATCTACTGCTTCCAGCTATTCCTTGATCTGAGATACCCTTGTAAAGTAAGACTAAATAGTTACAACATATTGGATGTTTACATTCTTCAATTGGTTTCTCAGAGTAATCTTCCTATTTATGTTCTTCCCTTCAAAAAAATTGGTTAGGGCATCAAACATAGTTTTAGGTGTCTTGAGGGAGGACACTTGTGGTATGAGATGATCCTTGATAGAATTAGCAATGATTCTCTTTTCCATAACCAACATATTCCTATGTAAGGCCTTAGCCTCATCTCCCTATGGAATTGGAACCTCCTCACTGATATAGGAGTCCAACTCATTTTCTTCTAGGATCAGGGAGATCCTATACTTCTAGGCTCGGAAGTTATCATCTCCCTCAACATTTTCATCAATCTTGGTATGATCAGACATATTAAACTAAGAACCTCAAATGGAAATACAAAAGATTTATATCTTACCAGGTCAAGATGTCGGATCTGGATTTGGAGCTGGAATCCTGCAGTGCTAGTTCAGTAGCAGACTAGGGTTTTGCTTTTCCGGAGTTTTCTCGACCCAAATGCCTTGAAATTTATCCCTAACATTGATTTTAGGGAGGATATCAATCCAGGCCTAGGCTCACTGAAAAATTCCTCTTCTGTGAAAATCCCTAATTTTTGGTAGCAGTGTTGGGTCCAAAACTGAAAAACCTTAGAATTGGATTCTACTTCGCTAGAAATATGTGCCCTAAGGAGGAGAGTTATTCCACCTTATTTTTGCTGAAAATCTGTGGAGGAAGATCCACAAACTAGGCATCCCTAGTTCCCACAGCTGCATAGTGTCTTCTGCTCAGGTTAGCTCTGATACAATGTCAGAATTTTATCATTAAGTTAGCATTATATTAGGATCTTTACTGAGAGAATAACAAGCACAACAATCAAACACAAGAGACAATGAACATAGTGTTTATCCTCGGGGAAACCATAAATGGTGAAAACAATGCAAATTCCTCAGAGATAGAATTAGTACCAAAAGAAGAACCCAAAACAGTAAGTGATCTCCCGACAGCAGTAACCTTCTTTCTATCTAGCCTGAGTGTCTTCTCCTTCCTCACCTATGCGCTACACTTGAGTGTGTATGTAATGTGTGCTAAATAGAGAGTCCAACTCTCTATCTATATTAATCCTAACATCACTAAAACCCTACTAGGGAATACCTCACTAGGAGAGTCTAATAACCCTAGTGCCTTGAAACTATGGGGACTTTAACCCTTAGACAATAGGAGGGTTACCCACAATGACTTGACATGACTTGTTTACATTATAGATCTTTGTGATAAGAACATCAGGGCATGACATGACTCAAGTACATCCCAGAATAAAAATCAGGTTACAATATATAATAAATACAAGTGAAATACATTCTTAAGTTACATATACATCAACAGTGCAAATATTCTATACCTAGTAAGTGTAGAAATTACTCCTTTCCTCCTCTTTTCCAGGAGTACCCATTTGGTTTTTTTGATGAAGCAACACCAGATGGAGCTTTGTGGTGCGAGATTCGTGATGAATATTGAGTGGTGCAAAGATTATATACCCAGTAAGTGTAGAAATTAGTCCTTTCCTCCTATTTTGCTGGATTTCTTCGATGGAGCAACACCAGATGGATCTTGTGGTGTGGGATTCATGATCAAGCTTGAGTGGTGCAAAGAGTCTATACCCGGTAAGTGTAGAAATTACTCCTTTCCTCCTCTTTTGCTGGGTTTCTTCGATGGAGCAGCACCGAATGGAGCTAGTGGTGTGGAATTCATGATCAAGCTTGATAATAAAAGTTCTTTTAAATGTGGGCTTAAGGATTGTAAGGGCACAAATAATCAGGTAGAAGTTATTGGTTTGTGGATCCTTCTTCATTGTGACAGGGTTTGGGGGATCAAGCATTTGCTGGTGATAGGAGACTCCCAAGTGGTCATTAATTGGGAAAAGGACAAGGAGAAAATGAAGTCTTTGAATCTCATTCAGTGGCGAGCATCAAAATCTTAAAGACTAGGTTTACTTGGTTATCCTTTAACCATGTTTTCAGAGAACTAAACGAGGATGCGGATGTTCTCTTCAAACATGACTTGGGAGAAATGGATGGAAAAATCTAGTTTTCCTTCTACTCTAAGGGAATTCTATCTAGATCAGGCCATTTATAGTTTTTTAAATAAGATGTATGGGTTTTGTCATATTTTGTTAAAATGTTAAAGACATTGTTTTATGTTGGGGTTCAAATTTAGTTTTTATTGAAGGGCAAGATCATCCTTGTTCTGAGATAGTAACTTTCGATCTATTTAGGAAGTAGCTCAATGAAGGAAGCGAATTCAAAAAAATCCATTGGCTTTGTATCTACCTTAAATCAAATTTGTCAGAAAACAAAACGAGGAGAGAAAAAAATAGAACTCGCTTCTATCTATCTACCATCGGATCGGATTTGCAAGAAGATAAGAAAAGGATCGACTTTTTTACTTTGGATTTATTTCTTCAACAACAAGATGGGAAAAGACACGCATAATGGAATTTTAATATTAGAAAATAAAATCTCCACAGACAAAAAACAATATAAAGATATAATAAACTAGTGAAAAGTACGAGAAAGTCATCCATTTTTATAGAAGCTCAATCAAATGATAATGGTTGTGTGCGTTTATGTATTCTATATACTAGTAAAAAATATGCGTCTGGTCATGTGGAATAGAATTTCAGTGTTAGAAAATAATAAAATATCCTCTGAAGTGGACATGAATGAACAAGAAGAACTAATCAATGTGCAAGAAGAAAATATGGAGAACAAGGTTTTAGAGATGCAAACAAATGTCGGTTCTTTAGCTAATGAAAGGGAATTATTGGATCAAAAAAATAGAGAGCTAAGCACTGAAGTAATGTTCCTAAAGTCCCAGTTGAATGAGTATAATGTGAAATTAGCTCACTTGAAAGATGAGATGGAGCAAAATGCGAGTGTTCTAGAGAAATATAAAACAGAAAGAATCCTTGCATGTTGGATTTCCCTCATATAACTTGCTAGTTCTTCAATACTTGATGAGAATAAATAAATTAGAAATTTCATTTAATCAATTATAAATAAGTATGATGAGATCAATATTTTTCTTGAGTTGTTTTCACTTGGAAGTTATTAAATTATTTTCAGTAACCCTTAGCATTTACCAGAGCCCATACTCAACGCTTTAAGAAGGAGTTACAACTTAGTGTGATTCCATATTGCTTTGCTCAACACTAATGCTAGGATGTACTTCTACGATACACCTAGGGATACAATGGCTAAGGATCTAATGCTCCAGAATTTATGCTTAACATCAACATGGAAGGCGTCAGATATTATGCCCAACACTTCCAATTATCTTTTCATGTTTTCCATATCTTCTCGCTCAACACAAAGGTAAGTACTCATGTGCTCTAGAGCTTGTCACTCAACACAATTCATCAATAACTCAAGTGATCCATAGCTCCTTGCTCAACACAAATCATCAATAACTCAAGTTCTCCATAGCTCCTCGCTCAACAAAAAACATCTCATCAATCATGTGCTTTAAGGTCCACACCCAACACAAACAAGCATATATATATATATATATATATATATATATATATATATATATATCATCAATAATTGGCTTACACGCAATATATAAAACAAACCATCATGTTCATATGAAGTGGGGTGTTTGAACCAATATATCAAAATAAAATATCAAGTCAACATCATAATCAATAGTGTAATGCCCCGTTTTGACCTTATTACATGAACTATGATTTTTTGTCTGCATTTGCTTACTATTGTGGAACTTCGTTAGTTTGATGACAGTCTAGACTTTGGGATATGCTATTTTATGGAACTTATATGCATATGGGTGATGTTAATATTATGAATTATGTTCATGTTTTGATTATGTATTTAACATGTTGTAACACCCCATATTTTGACTAGGCGTGTTTATCCATCAGACATATTACGCTGTATTTGATTATTATGTCTTGGACTTAGCTAGACTATGTAAACTATGTTTTCTACAGGCTAGACCTGATTATAGGTTGCTACTATGTTTATGGTGTTACTATGCTTACACTGATACTATGATTATGATGTTATGATTATGTTATGCAATTACTATGTTGTAGTTAACATGAGATTCATTTCGTTCCTAACGACAGTGTATGTTTAAATTGTCATCCTTAATGAAATGAGAGATATATATGATGTTGTATGTGGATCCCAATCCATGATGTGAACGATTTAATGATTTTATGTGACGAAAGGAGATGATGTTGATAATATGGACCAACTGATGATTGAATCAATATATTGTTACAACTTTTCATTTGCAAAGTACTAATCTACTGTAAACATGGGATATGTAATAACTGGATACTTTATATGAAGTGTGGTATAGTACCTATTTTGCAGAAGAGCCTTGTTTACCAAATTTGATGATACGATGACACAGACCAATAATATCGATAGCGGCAAAGTATGGTTTTGATGGGGTATAGACTGAGGATGTTGAGAGGGATTGATGTGTTCCCCCCAATGTTTCTATGATACCCGAGGTCATGGGAGGGCTGTGCTGAGGCACGCTCCCCAATTTGTTGTGATGATGACGGTCGGATGCCAGCTAAGAGAGGCTAGGTCCATTGTTTATCCGACAATATCGCTGTTAGGTTCTTATGTGGTAAGGTCAGTGAAGCCAACATACACTTCTATACTAGCAGAGGAAGGATAAGGAGGATGAAAACGTAGGTTAGGATGGGAGGATGTTATAGCTAGTATTGTTTGGGGTCTGGGGGAGCTACGACACCAAGATTAGTAGTAGTAGGTGTCTCTTTCTTGAAAATAATGGATTGAGAAATGAATCTAAAAATATAATGATGTTATAAATTAATGGGTTAATGATTAATGAATAATGATGTTGAAAAGATTGTGTTTGTATGTTAATCCAGTTAGGTATTTTGTGATTGTTGTGTCTTGTATCCATGAATTCTCTATCATTGTGAACCATTATATATATATATATATAGGATAGATGATGTTTTCTTATAGTACGTGTATGGTCTATGCATGCACTGCCCACACATGCACACTTTCCACACATATACCAATATTGATATACAAATACTTAACACAGTGAATAATGGTATAGGTTTTCATAGGTAAATATGTTAATCAAATAATGAATGTTACGTTGTTAGATATCTGTGACACAAGTCAATTAACATATTCATTAATGATAGGTGAGAACTGTAATGAGTAATTGATAAGTAGGGTCAATTATAATTACTGTTAGAAATTTTTTGTGAGTAGACTTAAACATTTTTCATATACATTAGAAAAATTGTTAGCGTTGTTTAAACCCTCAAGGGTGCTTAATTATGAATCTAGAGATAGCATGTTGATGACTATGATACTTGTCATTAAAAACAAACAACTATAGAATGTCTTATTTATAATTATGATTAATGATATTATTATTATTATTATTATTATTATTATTATTATTATTATTATTATTATTAATGATAATAGTGCCTCTTGTGGTAAACACAGTCGATTGTTTAATTAAACAATTATTATTATTATTATTATCATTATGATTATTACGCTCTTGGGATAAACATAGTCAATTGTTTAATTACACCAAAGTGGAAATAACTTGAGTAAACTAATTATTAACCAAGTAGACCAAATGATTTTGTGTAAGTTAAATATATATATTAAACTATGGAATCTCACCATCAAGCTATGACTTCACTTCTTTAATGACAATAATTGTTAATGTGATTACTAATATCAGATTTTGGATTGAGTAAGACAACTAAGATAGTCACCTATAAGAAACTTGAAGGGTCAAACAAGATAATTAATATATTATTATTTTATTCATTGATTAAAATAGGAATAGCCATTAACCCACCATCACCTGAGGAACTTGTAGTGAGCATTTCAATAAAAATTAAATGCTATACAACCAACTTATTCCATTCAACTTAAATAGCTTTAACTATGGGGATGCTCGAAAGAAGGGAAAATTAATAAATAAATGTATATCGGTGATTATAATAAATTATCAGTGGTAGAAACTTAAAGAGGTAGGTGAATGGAGTGTTTGGGGGAAATGCGATGGAGTAAGGTGCAAGCAAGGATAAGGAAAATTGCTATTTAGGAGAGGTATCATGAAGAGATGGGGGGGTTGGTTTTATTTTGGAAGTTAGAAATTAGACTGTGTATGAGTGGAAAAGAAGGCAAAGTTGAGGAGGGGAAAACTCAAGTACTAAAAAATGGTTGAAAATGAAGAAGGATCCAGAGGGAATACAAAATACGGAAGCTCCTCTCGGTATTATTGGTCTGTGGGCTCGGGGGCTAGGAAACCCATGGGTTTCCTAGGGCCAGCACATAATGAGAGCTGGTTGGCAGGGTGGCTATCATTTTTGTAAACAAATGCATCCTACAAGGTCTACACAAACCAACTGGATCTACTACAGCCGCTGGCACCAGGTATTTCATATACTAAATTCATCCATGGTATTATTTACTAATTTACTAAAATTCATGAATTTTATTACACATGTACAGTTCATATTTCTACATTGATATGTTTATGAAACTAATAGAACATACATGGATATAAACTTGTAAATATGATTAAAATATCTTTATTATATTATGAGCATAACATAGAGAACAACATTGGGAAACATATTATGAGCACTACATATGGTATCAGAGCCATGATTCCAAATATGGAACCATAGGTCTTACTACAAATTTGAACCCAAAACCCTGTAGAAAACCCAACATGTTATCTTTTGGGAAGAAAGAAGGGTGCGAGTTTTCCAATCTTCCCATATATTGTGTTATCTTGAAGACAAGACTTGTTTCCTAAGAAATATATATATATATATATATATATACTCACTAAACATATAAAAATAGTAAACAAAATATCTTTTATTCTAAATAAATGTGAAAACAAACCATTCAATTTAAAATGAATATTGAATTTTAAATGTTGGCTACCATGAACTGATTTTTAATTGCATACTATTGGATACAAAAGAAGGGAGAAACAAATATTTATATAAAATAATTTTTTATGTTCAACCTAAACAAAACAAGTATACCAGAAAACAAAATCTTTACACATAAGATAAATTGAAATTGAAAGGACCTTGTCTACAAGCAAGGGAGAAGGGAGGTTGGAGAGAAAAGAGAGAAAGACTACCTTTGAGACTGAAGGAAATGTATTGGATAAGAAAGTATAAACTTGTAAACTCTAAGACGAAGGAAAGGTACTGGATAAGCAAGTATAAACTTGTAAAGTCTAATGTGTGTTACAAAAATAAAAATAAAAATAAACTAGTGAAACATATGAAGGAAAATTGCATTTATACCCAATATATTAGGGAAGCAAAAGAGGAAAAGAAAAAACCTACAAAACTAAATCCATTCAACTTAGCTATATCTAAGCTTCCTCTAAGATTTTACAATGCCAATCATGTCTGTGCTTTATGGTGAAATATATTTGAAGGTGTTATATTTCTTGCTATTTCCTCTATTTATTAAATATAAAAACTTAGATCAAAATGAAGTGAGCAATTATATCTATGCACCAAGGTCAGTCAATCTATGACCTGCACAACATACAAGACAAGCCTGAAAACCTCACCTTGGTAAATGTACTTGGGTGAAATTGGTGGTGGTAATTCTTTTGGTTCCTTGTGATTTGGATACTATCTCACTGAAGAATATATCTCCACAACACCAAAAACTAGTGGATGTTATTTGCCATTATGAAAAACATTGGTACGATTAGTTTCATCCAGTCTACAACCATATTTTAGTTAAAATAATCATCTTCATCTACCCCTCATTCCCAAGTTCAAAACCATTCTATAACAATAACGAGAAACTTAAAGCTCCTAGTGTTACTGCCAAGCCATATGTTCATGCACTACTCATCATCACTACTCTTTAAATTTATGTTAATCATTTAGGTCTCAAAGAGTTATTTCTTTTGTTTAAACATGAGCTGCACATCTTGGAATTTCTTATCAAAAGGGTTGACCTTGTATTATTTAAAACAATAGGAAAATATTTATATATAGTCTCACCCTATGGAACACCTAGTGCAAGATTACTAAGAGGAATCGACCGTAGGGTATGTAATAGTTTACAAACATTAAAATTTATAGCCTGATCAATAAAATAGGATCTCATGAATATCAGGAAGCATTTCTTTCTTGCAGAATACTAGTGAGAAGAAGGGTAACCAGAGCGTTAACCTGTCTCTTAGAAACCCTAGTTGCAAGCAACCAAAGCATTGCAACCAAAGCAATACCTTCTACAAAACAGAATGAGTTATAGGCTAGGTCACGAGAAGAGGAGGAGTAGGAGGGCAGTATGGCTCCCACTCCAAGTGAAGGGTGAGGGTGCAAACGGAGAAAACACACCTCTGTACTGAGATAATGCTGATAGAAACTCTCCAAGCCATATGGCCACCGAGAGCGTGGAGGAAGGGAGATGGAGGCAAGGTTGCCTTTCTGAAAAGGGCATGTGTGAGGAGGAGACAAATTCCTCGAGGGAACTATAATTAAGAGCCTAGGAATCAAACAAAATTATAACAACAATAACCAAGAAATATTTAGGAGTAAGACCATACCTTTGTTGAGATCATTAAGTAAGACTGGACATACACTTGATGGAGTCGAGCCAGTTAAGTAAGTATGGACAATGACATGATGGAGCCATGTAGGTGACATTAGAGCAAAGCCTCAGTTGTAGAGCTCGGATGACTGAAGAAAAAATAAATAAATGAAGCTAGAAGAATGGGCTCACGAAGGTTACCCCTCTTAGGGCGCATGGCCTCCATGCAAGCCTAGCCTCATGTGGTTAGGACGTGTGTCCTCCATGCAGACCTAGCCTCATGCAACCACCCTACCGATTACAAAAATTGGATTTTGTTTTAAGGAAAATATATGTTTATATGTTGGTATATAAAAAATTTAAATAAAATAAAATAAAAAAATAAATGTATATGTCAACAAGGTAGTCACATGTCTTTGTCTTTGCAGATTCGTATTAATAATTATTTTATTTGGAAGGACATACGAATTTCTTTGGTATGAGAAATCAAATCAACGGTGGATATCAATGAGAATGTTTATTTAAAGAAAGATCATGCAGATTTGATTCCATCCAAAGGCATAAACTTTTGAAGTTCCATAATCACTTTGGAAAAGGTTCCAATGGGTATGTAACCAAATTTAAGAAATTTTGGTACTCTATATTCCAACCATTAATACTAAAAGCCTGCACGTCAAAATAAATAGTTTGGGGCAAGTTAAATTTTTATTATCCATTGTAGGACTCAAATCAATGAGTTTGCAAGATCAGCCCATAAACATTATAATTAGAAGAAAAAAAAATCTAATCTTCTATGACTATAGTAAATCTCAAAAAGGAGAAACTCTATTGAAAGTGTATCAGATTACATATCTCTGCTACTAAGCCTACAAGATCTCAGTACTATTTAATTATATTTAATAACAACTAAGAATTAAGTCACCCTCCGTAACCTATATTTCAAAATATTTAGTGAAAGGTTCAGGGAAATCAGGGAAATCGGGATGGGAAATCAGGGTTAGTCTTATGGGCATTATGTAATGATTGTCACACTATTTCTTTTGGAAGGTGGAATGATTAGCCGGAATTCATTAGTTATAAATAAATAATTATTGAATTTGTTAAGTTTAGTTACATTTAATTGTTAACTATGGTGAAGGAACATGGATTTACAATAAGTAAGTTAAAAGAAAACTGTGATGAGTTAGAGAAATGACATGGTAAGGTATGAGAGGAGGTTATTTATATCTAATACTTTGATTACCTTAGTAATAACAAGAGAGGAATATGCAACTTAACTGATTAAACAACTTGACATGTTGAAATTAATTACTAATGAGATATGTAACAAGACTATGCCATAATCACTTCAAGATATTCCCAATTAAAATATGATTAGGTTAATAGATGATGAGCATGCATATATCTAGTCACGTGAGTCATAATACATATACTAAACCTTATGTTATGTGGAGGTTCTCTACACCTTGTAAGGATACATTAAGTTATGATTTACGATCTTATTGTTGTACGAAGTAATTGTGTAAATAAAGTAGGATAGGATTATGGGAGATGCATGAATGATTGCGTTGTAGAAAACAAACAAGCGGACTTGAATGAGTAGGTGCATGGGATAAAATATTTGTAATAAGGTAACAATCCATAAATAATATATGTGGGGTTGTCAAATTGTAAATTTTGAGGAATCTATGTGTACATGCAAGGAGGATAATCGTGAGGGGGGGTGATGTTATCCTTGAAGGGAATGAACTTATTCCAATTTAAGGTGTAAACAATAAAGAGGGTGTATTGCAAAAACACATAAGTGAGAGTTCTTTAAAAGGGTTGTGTAATGTAATAATCTCATAAACAAATGGTGTACGTTAAATGACCGAATA